>VXAL01015758.1:0-25530 GCA_013399475.1 Chauna torquata
AAAAAAAAAAATCAGCTCTAATAGTGTTACAACTATTGCCTACTGAAGCAAGGAAGCTTGAATTACTAGAAAAATAAGTACATTGAAAAGCTGCAAACACCACTTTTGGTAGTTGAATAAACGTAAGGTGGCAATAGAAGAAATTCTGCCCTTTTCTACCCAACAATAGCAAAATATCCTGTACATCTAAAACTATCACAAAAAAGCCCTATAAACAAAGATGTCCCAGAATTAGTCTGCTGTACTATCATTCTTGCTTCCCAAAAAATTTACAGTAAACTTTCAACAACTTCCATGTTTTACAACATATTGCTGTTATGAAATGGATCCCGTCAGAGAAAAAGTACATCTTCTCATGCATTCAAGAAGGGTGAAGGAACACACCTTTTATGATGCCAAACCCACAAATTTGATGCCAAATGCAGTTTACCTGTGTTCGCCTGTGTACATTTCCAAACACCATGAAGTCTCACACTGACTGAAACTCTGAAGGTCTTTAATTTACCTTCAAAAGTTCACCCTAGATTACCCCTCCTATGTGTATAAATAACATTGACAAACAGGTCAAATACTTTAAAAACCTCCTATTTGCATGTTGCAGACTAAGTAGATGTGAAAAAATACATTCTACTTACAAATCCCAACAAAACTCTTGTGAAGGATAAGCTAGTTGTTTCTGTATCATGAGCAATCCACCTAATTCACTAAAAGATCTTGCATTGAGGTATTACTTTATTTCCCACATGTACTTTTCTGTTATTTTTCATTTTCTTACTAACCTTCTCTTACTGATTGATCATTTGTAAGTTTTACCATTATGACAATGGGATACCACACTCTCCAGAACTAGGACATATCTGGAGGAACACCACTCAAAAATTCTACCATTGGCATCCCATACTGACAGCCTTGTCTTATCTACAGCATTGACATTTTCCTCAAAAGGAGAACTGTGAGGTGCACATGCACAGGGGGGACTGAGGGCAGGGGGGAAGTAGTGCCTATTTAATACTATTCAAATAAAGGAAAGACAAAAATTTTTCAACAGCTTTCCATATAATCTCTATCTTTTTATATAAAATTGTATTTTGATAATAGCTTTGTGCTACACTTTCCAGCTTCCCTTTATAATTTACTACCTAGTAAAGCCAACTTAAATATTATCGTCTACTCCCAGCATTTGTCTACAGACAAGGAAACTATTAAAAAACTTACAAAAGTAAAGCCACAGCAAATTAGAGAAGTGAGCAGGTGAAGGCAAAGGACTATTCAAAAAGAAAATACCTTTTTAAGCAATACTGAATAAGGACAATGGACGCCTTTTTATGTCCTACCATGTAAAAATATAGATCGACCTTAACTTACACAGAGTTAACTCCCTTTTTAGCACAAGATGTATGCTCACAAAACACAAGTATAAGAAATATCAGTACTTACAACAGGGTTTTTTGTGTCTGGGTCAAACTCTGTAGAATTTGCATCTGGAAGAAGTTCAAAACAAACACAACACATTACCATCGTTCTGCATGCACTGCAGACTCATGGGAACAGTTCTGTGGCATTTTAGGGCTTGCCTGCATCTCAGCTACAATCCTGTATGTTGAAACACATATTGCTCCACTTCTGAAGCAGCCATAGGGGTCATATGACGTCAGTCACACACACACTATTTCCTAATTCCCAAGCCTTCTTCCTCTCAGCTCTTAGTGGTAGTAGTTCACTGGTGAGCTAAACCTCTTCAAATTACTACTGCAATGGCTATAGTTTGGCTACTCCAACTAATGAAGTGTTGAAAAGCAAGTGAGAAAACCCCTTCTCACTTTTTACCCTTCACCACCTGCATATTCCAGAGAAAGACTACAGAGGTGAACCATAAGTACGCTTTCCGCTACACTCCTTAAATCAGGAAGCAGGTTTCAGGCAATCTGCATAACAGGAGTTCCTACTCCTTTGTACACTGAGTGCTTAGCTCTTGCAACATGACCATTTTGAGCTAAGAATAATCATAGGATCTATATATTATATCTAATAATAGAAATACATTTCACATACAGAGTAATGTTTCTTCTAAGCAAATCATATCCACACCAGCGTTCTGAGCTCACCTTTCCAATTCAAACAGTTTCTTGCAAATTCCACAACTGCTAATTGCATTCCCAGGCAAACTCCTAAAAAAAAGAACAAAACCTCAGAATTTAACACCACGAAGAGTAGGACTGACAAAGTACTTGTTGTTTCGTCTCAAATGTGACTGCTTGTTTAGAAATCTTGGTACCCAGTGTATACACACAGACTTACCAAAAAGCTAAAACAAAAATGGCTACTCAATGTAAAACTCCCTCTTCAAACTTGGCATACTGTGAATACATGTGAAACAATCATCTGCTGTAAACTCTTTCAAAAAATATTGTTTTTTCCCCTCCCACCTATTTTACCAATAATTACTGTAAAGATAAACAAAAGCTGAAGGCCTGGGTACGTCCAGAATCAAATTTCACTTTGGCAACTAGCCAAAGCAGTCACTGTTACTTACAAAATTGTAAGAAATCAAGAGTAGGAACCAAAGCTTCAGAGGTATTTACACAAACAGCATTTAGCTCATAGGTCAGATGGCACCTTTAGACATTACTGCAATAAGATAGATCAGTAAATCAACAAAAAATATCTAACATAGCAAATGTGTCCAAAGACACCTATGTTTTCTGCACACTGATTAATAAGTATAATGATACTGTTTTAACTACATTGAGAAGCACAGATTCTCACCTAAGATGTGAATATTGCAAATAAAGCCTCTGAAGTAGGAATGGTCTTTTTCTTCCTTCCTTATACAGCAGCTGTAGTACACGACTATGATCCTGGGCATTATTTACAAGCCAGATATTCATAAAAGCACATGTACTTCCCTAAGACAGGATCCCTCTCTAGTATTCTATTGATTCTACTGTTGCTTTTACTCACTAACCACATGTTGGCTGGGGAGGGTAGAGGGAGTATTCTACAACTTTTTTTTTTTATTATTATACATATCAAATCAATTAGCTTTACATACACCTCCAAAACACAGTAATTTCTGACACTAATGATCTTACCGAGGAAAGGTTTTTTCTTTGTTCTTGCCCAGGAGATAGCTTGGAGTTTGCCTTCTGTTCCCCTAATTCCAAACCCTCCTGGGACGAGAATGCCACTGTAATGACAGCCATATGTAAAGCATTCAACATGTAGAATCAAGCCAGCAAAAGAAGTCCATACAAGTTGAGAAAGACTTTTCAGGTAACAGAAGAGCAAGGACAGTGCAGAGAAGGCATGCTTTGTACTACCGCTCCAAATACACAGAATTTAAATTTGGAGATTTCTGTCTCATCTAACTATTCTAATTCTCCTCTGACCCCATTCCTCACAGTGAGGTTCTCACTGCTTACATATTTACTGCTTGAATAAACTACCTATATATTAACCACTTTTGGATCTTAAAACCAAAACTTGATGGGTACTAAGTGATGCTGAAGAAATGAATGCATTTGGACAACAAATTACATGCCTTTACAAATACAAATAGAAAGCCCAACAATAGCTCTTAACAAAGAGGCTTTCAGAGTGCCACAAGCATTTACTAAGCTTTTATCTAACCACCTTACACCATGATGCATACTGCCAAAGAAAAAACATTGACTACTGACCTGCACCATAACGAAACCATTTTGTCTAGCTATCCAAAAAAACTAACTGTAACTTGTCTAAGGAGATTAAAACAGAGTTTAAGGATATAGGCTGATACTATAATTTGCTGTGTCTAATGCTTGTCAGCAACCATGCTAATCCACCCCTTTCTGTAAGTAACAAAAGTTTGGATACACTGAGAAATGATTCACTGAAGCATTTTTCATCACATCAAGTACATACCACACTCTGCATTTGGGATACAAAATACCCGATGCCACTTACTCTGCTTTGCATAGCTTGTGCCATGCCTGGTGATATTTCACTGAGTTCTCCACTTCTGTAGAACGTTCAAGTTCTGTTGAGTCTATGTACTAAGAAAAAAAAAAGCAATAAAATAGTATTTTCTCCCACAGAAAGAGCAACACACACTATATAACCAACTTTTGTATGACATGACTATTAAAAGTTTCAAGTGAATTTCTCAGTAAGCCTTTAACAACTACACTGAAGACACAAAATTTGCTTTCATTGCAGCACCCTATGCTTCTCTCTTTGCATGTAACTCCAGAGCTCTGCCTGCCTCCAGTCCTGATTTTCCTACCCCACACATAAGCAGACTTGTTAGAGTGCTCTACAGCTGTATACCCAGCTTTTCTTCCTATGGAAATCAGGGCACCAACCAAGGGCTGGTGCTGACCTTATCCTGACATCCAAATGAGATGTGGCCAGGGTGTTCACTTCGCTAGCTTTTGGGTGCCACTTTTTATCTAATCTTATCTTAAGACTGGATAAACCTGCATTGTCTAGCCCATGAGAAAGGCACTCCTGTGGACTGAATTGAAAGCATGAACTGCAGAGAGGAAGCCAGACTTGTTATGTTTGTCCTACCAGAGATCTTGCATTAGAATCAATATTGCCACTAATAAGCATGGCTCCTGTGGTACCACTAGAGTAAATGAGTGGGGCAGTTATGGACTCTGTTAGGGACACAAAATATGAGAGTTGATTTTTGGTTTTAACACAGTCTTTCTGAGAATAGCATAGAGTCTATCCTCCATAAAAGCCAGATTTCCTGAAATGAAGTACTCATTTGTGTGTGGAGAAGTTAAATAGATATAACGATCGCCTAGAGTTTTCCAGATAGGATTGCCTTCTAGCTAACATTTCTACTTCTTCCATGCTTTAAAAGGCATCAAAACTTCAACAGAAAAATAACTACTTATGAACCTCGCAATTCTACACTGGTATGAGAATATAGAATAAACTGAAAGCATACTTTATCACACTGGTAGCTTGGAAAAAAAAACTCATCACAGCTAAAGTTAATTGTGGTTTCCTTGCCAAACATGTTGAACCAGCACATTATTACTTCAAGCAGCATCAACATTTCATCAATCACATATGTAGATGCTAGGTTATGAGCTGGATGCCACATACAATATTAAGCAGTTCCTTCAGAGCACAGGTTTATATGGAGAACCTTCAGCCAAAAAAAAAAAAAACCCTCACACACACACACAAAACAATAAATAAATAAATACATACATACATAAATAAAAAGGAGGTTAACACATACAGCTAAGCACAGCAGGAATCCCTGTCTGTTAGCACATCAACACCAAGATGGAATTAGTTCCAGCAATCACTTATTGACATGCTTGTTAAAGCAAAAGCTCCACTGAACTTAGCTTTGCGTGCAGGTAGTCTTGTTAACCACATACTGACAAGACTTGGCACATTTCACATTTTTCCTAAAACCAAAGTTACTTACATATAAAAACTTCCCACTATGCAGCTGCCAGTATAAAACAGCATTTAGAGTGAAAGAATCATGGAGGTTGGAAACGGCCTTGGGATGACTCTAGCCAAGCCCCCTGCTCAAAGCAGGTCAAATTACAGCAGGTTGCCCAGGGCCATTTCCAGTCAGAATCTGAAAATCCCCAGGGATAGAGATCCCACGACCACTCTGGGCATGCTGTTCAGGGTTTGACCACCCTCATGATGAAAACTTTTTTCCTTTTATCAAGTCAAAATTTCTCACATTCCTAATTGTTTCTGTTTTCCCTAAATCTTCTACTGTGCACTTCTGAAAGAAGCCTGACTCCACTTTCTCTTCACCCTCTTTGGATAGTTGCAGACAGCAATAAGTTTCCCCCCTAAGCTTTCTCTTCTCCAAACTGAACAAACTTCTCTCAATCTCTCTTCATAGAACATCCTGAGTTGGAAGTGACCCACAAGGATCATCAAGTCCAACTCCACTTCATCTGCCATGCACTTCAGCCCTCTGATCTTGGTGGCCCTACCTCAGACTTGCTTCATTATGTCAGTGCATGTCTTGTACTGGGGAGATGAAAACTAAATACCACACTCTGAATGTGGTCTCAGAAGTGCAGAGGGGAACAGTGACTATCCTCAACTTGCCTGCTACGCTCTTTCTTAGTATGGTCCAGGATGATGTTGGCCTTCTTTACGGCAAGGGCACACTGCTGGCTCTTGCTCAGCTTGTCATCTACGAGGATCTCCAGAACCCTTTGTGCAAGCCGCTTTTTTTTAGCCAGCCAGACCCCATTCTGTACTCAGATGGGGTTAATCAATGTCAGATGCAGGACTTTGCATTTGTCTTTGTTGAACTTTATGAGGTTCCTGTCAGCCCATTGCCATGGCCTGTTAACGTCCCTTTGAATAGCAGCCCTGCCTTCCACCACACCAAGAGCTCCCCCCAGTTTGGTATCATCCTCAGACTTCCTGAGGGTACACTCCATCCCATCTTCCGTATCATTACTAATGACATTAAACAGTTTATGTTTTGTTCTGTTTTCTCCCTTTTCTGTTGGTAAGAAGTGCCCCCTCCCACCTCCCCAGAGAATAAATTAACCCACTTCACTCTGTAAAGACAACCTACAGAAAAAATATTTCAGCTGCCCCCTTCAATCAATATGTTGCATCACTTCATGAATCACACTACAGCAGCATGTTGACGCTGATACTTTGTGACTACATACTACTATTTTGCTACTGCAAGTTGCCTGAGTATCCTCTGTACCCATTCACTGATATTAATGCACACTTCCACACTGCTTCTCTGCCCCAGACCTTTCTGCCCGTAGCAGCAAAACTCTGCAATGGAAATGGACAGTTTCAGCAATAAGAAAGCTGGTAAGAGCTATTCTGTGTAGTTCAACTCTCTATGCTCATTAAAATAAGACATATTTGATGCTTAAATAGTATTTTTTAGTAAATAGAGGAACTACTTTCTTGGAGAAACTAAGTTTCTGGCCCAATTCTGATGTCACTAGAATCCTGCTGAAGATAAATTTGACTGCTCTCAAGATATTAACAGATGAAGAACAGCAGCTTCTGATGCCAGATTTTAAAAAGAAAGTACATGGTTTTTCAATTTACCTGTTGTCTCTCATCTTTCTTAAGCTAATCTCATTAACACAATAAGCAGTCTCATTAGAACAAATAAAACCTACCTTTGATAGTAAATCAAATCATCAGACCCATTTTTGGGTAATCACAGTGTTTCTTTCAGATAAGTTTAGTTCCAAATAAAATAATCTCTAAACACTTTAAAAAAAAAAAGAAACATTTACCTGGTCTGTGTTTATACAAGATTCATTTTCTAATTTCCATACTTCATATGATGGGAACAAGTAAACTATATTCAAAGTATTCCTAAAAGCAAAATCCAGAAATATCCTCACCATTAAATCCAGTTTGTGATTAATTGCCAGCGCAGAGTGTTCCAGAGCCTTGAAAACAGATGCATAGCAATCACTTAGTTTTGTGTACTTGCCAACGAGAGCTATGGAACACACCTTCAGCAACCTTTCATATCTGATAAAAACAAGTTTTTCAGTTATTACACTGATTTTCACAATGTTTCACAATTTTAACAGTCTGCTTTTTTTTAACTTCACAAAATATCTTCTAAAATCCCAAAACTGTCAATGCTTTTAAACCCAGAGCTTCCACAGGTGTTGCAGTAGCAGTATGCTCCTGACCCGAGTCCAGTTTGGTTACTTCAGTGCATCTAAAAACCTAACTTGAATTCAAACACTTCTAGAAAGAGCAGCAGGAGTTAGAATACCTGTCAGCCATTTTCTTCCATTTCATTAGAAGATCACTTGGCTGGTCATCAATGGGTAAATTTAACCTCTGTTTAAAATACTTAATGATGCCTTGTTCTTCCAAGAGAATCGGTACTCGGTAAGTAGAAGAAACATCATGGATAAATATCACCTAATTAAAAAAAAGTACAATATAAAAGACTTATCTAAATATTTCTCATAGTAACCATACATTCTATTTTTGTATACTACATACATTTTTATTCTACATATGTTCTACTTTTTAAATACTTTTCTTTTGAATGAGCAAGGCAGTTGTTGTAGCGTAACCCCAACAGGCAGCTAAGCACCACACAGCTGCTTGTTCACTCATCCCAGTAGGATGATAAGAGAGAATTGGAAAGGTGAAAGTGAGAAAACTCCTGGGTTGAAATAAAGACAGTTTAATAGGTAAAGCAAAGGTTACAAGCACAAGCAAAGCAAAACGAGGAATTCATTCACTACTTCCTATCAGCAGGCAGATGTCTAGCTATTTCCAGGAAAGCAGGGTTTCATCACACATAACTGTTACTTGGGAAGATAGATGCCAAAACTCCAAATGTCCTTCCTTCCTTCCCCCAGCTTTTATTAGAATCATAGAACGACAGAATGGTTTGGGTTGGAAGCAACCTCAGATATCACCTAGTTCCAACCCCCTGCCGTAGGCTAGGACACCTTCCACCAGATCAGGTTGCCCAGGGCCCCACCCAACCTGGCCCTGAACACTTCCAGGGATGGGGCATCCACAGCTTCTCTGGGCAACCTGTTCCAGTGCCTCATCACCCTCATAGTGAAGAATTTGTTCCTTGTATCTAATCTAAACCTACCCTCTTTTAGTTTAAAACCATGTCCCCTTGTCCTACCACTACACTCCCTGACAGAGCCCCTCCCCAGCTTTCCTGTAGGCCTCCTTTAGGTACTGGCAGGCTGCTATAAGGTCTCCCCAGAGCCTTCTCTTCTCCAGGCTGAACAACCCCAACTCTCTCAGCCTGTCTTCATAGGAGACGTGCTCCAGCCCTCTGACCATCCTCATGGCCCTATTGCTGAGCATGACACCATATGGTAAGGAATATTCCTTTGGTCAGTTGGGTCAGCTGTCCTGGTTGCGTCCCCTCCCAACTTCTTGTGCTGCACTGCCAGTGAGTAGGCTGGGGGTGCACAAGAAGTAGAAAAGACCTTGACTCTGTGCAAACGCTGCTCAGCAACAACTATAACATCAGTGTTATCAGCACTATTTTCATAACAAATCCAAAACACAGCACCATATGAGCTACTATGAAGAAAATTAACTCTATCCCAAACAAAACCAGTACAGCAGTACAGCCAATATTTAAGGTTCCACTAAATCTACTAGGAAAAAGTTATGCAAAAGATAAAAAATTAATTTCACTTCTTCATCACACCATCATACAAACATAGCTTGTCAAGCCTATCGACACGTCCGTTTTAATACAAACTTATAGCCCCACAAGAGTCATGCTTGCTAATAAACCCTTTTTCTTCTTCTCTCACAAATTTGAAGAATATTAACTTGGAAAGAAAGAACATGGAGCCTCACAACACAGACCCAACCACATTGTGATGAAGTCTCCTAAAAGAATTTTCTTAGTGAATTGATGTAATTAAATGATGAGTATAGCCTACTCATGGACCATTTAATTAAGAACATATATTTATAAACAGTGACCAAACTGCTTGTAGTTAAGTTCATTGCACTTGGCTTACACAAAACTGTAGAGTTTAGAATCCTAACCACAAGTGTACATGAGAAGTAAAGAATACTTGCCTAGTTAGTTACTCTTGAGTTACCTGTATTCACCACATAAGTATGTAAAAATGCATGCTACCCCACGCCTCTGTGTGTGCCCATTCAACAGCAAAAAAGTGTAATCATAGCCCTCCTACAGTGTGAGTAAGGCTTATCCAACTGTTCTTCCAAACTTGGCAGCTATCAGCTACCATCTTAAGGATATAACATTAAGAACGAACCACTAGCTGCTCTAGGTTACAGTCTTGCTGTTATACCCCTGAAACAGGCCAAAGACACTGCCTGCGTTTTGGTAGTATATACTTTGCAGTGAGGAGGGAGGACTCACCTGATAAAAGCAAATATAAAAAATCCACTTACAGGAAGCCTGTGGACAAAATAGCATGTGGACCTCGTGGACTAGTTATGGCAGTCCTGGAAAACATTTTCAGGCACACAAGGACAAGAAAGACACCAGGAGTGGTCAGCATGGATTCACCAGGGGAAGACATGCTTGATCAACTTGATAAGCTTCTACAATGAAATGACTGGCTCGGTAAACGACAGGAGAGCCATGGATATTGTCTGCCTTGACTTAGTAAGGTCTTTGACGCTGTCTCCCACAAGATCCTCATAGATATGCTGTTGATGTACGGGATGGGTGAGCAGTGAGGTGGATTGGAAACTGGCTGAATGGCCAAGCCTAGAGGGTGGTGATCAGTGGTGCAAAGTCTAGTTGGAGGCCAGTAACTAGCAACATACCTCATGGGTCAATACTAGGTCCAGACCTGTTTAACATCTTCATTAACCATCTGGATGATGGGGAACAGCATACCCTCAGCAAGTTTGCAGATGACACAAAACTGGGAGGAATGGCTGATACACCAGAGGATTGTGCTACTATCCAGAGGAACCTCAACAGGCTGGAGAAATGGGCTGGCAGGAATCTCAATGAAGTTCAACAAAGAAGTGCAAAGTCCTGCACCTGAGGAGGAACATCTCCAGGCAGCAGTACATGCTGGGGAGCACCCAGCTGGAAAACAGCTTAGCAGAAAAGAACCTGTTGGTCCTGGTGGACACCAAGTTGAACATGAGCCAGATATGTGCCATGTCAACAGTATCCTGGTCTGCATTAGGAGAAGTGTTGCCAGCAGGTCAAGAGAAGTCATCCTTCCTCTCTGTACAACCACATCTGGAGTACTGTGTCCAGGTCTGGGCTCCTCAGTACAGGAGAGACATGAAGCTACTGGAGATAGCCCAGTAAAGGGCCACAAACATGATTAAAGGATTGGAGTGTCTCTCATATAAGGAAAGGCTGAGAGCTGGGACACTTCAGCCTAGAGAAAAGAAGGCTTGGGGGTGGGGTGGATGTAATCAATTTATATAAGTACCTGAAAGTAAGGTGTAAAGAAGATGGAGCCAGACTACTCTCAAGGGTGTACAGTGGCAGGACAAGAGGCAATGGGAACAACCTGAAACACAGGGGGTTCCTTCTAAACATCAGGAAACACTTTTTTCCTGTGAGGGTGACCAAGCACCAGCACAGGTTACCCAGAGAGGCTGTGGTGTCTCCATCCTTGGAGATATTCAAATGCTGCCTGGACACAGTTCTGGGCAACTGGCTCTACGTGACCCTGTTTGAGCAGGGTCCAGAGGTACCTTCTAACCTCAACCATTCTGTGTTTCTATGACTGCAAAGAAACGAGGAAGGTAGACTAAAAAGCTTGATCCCCTTGAGACAGTATACAACAATTCTAGACACAAACTAAAACTGTAGCTTCTTTTCTACTGGCATTGAGCATAGCTCCAGGAAGAAGACTGATAATGCATCTAATCCTTTAGTTCACAAGAAGTCTAGACATGCAGCTAGTCTCTTCCGAAATCCAGAAGTGGTTCATTAATTTTAAAACACAGGCAAGTTAAGAATGACTTTGCAGAGTTCTGATGAATTCTGTTATGAAAAGAGAAAAAATATGGCTGCAACACAGTATGGCACCTAGCAGCACCCCAGTTCAGTCCATTGGGTCTAACCACCAGGGCACACCTATAATATGCAATGGAGTGCTATGGATAGACATGAAGGCTGTAATCGGCACAACTATCGAACTTCTACCCTAAAAAGCAGAACTTTGGAACAAACCAGTGCCATGCAGACAGCTGCTTCCCTACCAGGGTGCTCTTACAGAAGATCACTTATACTTGGGACTCTTGGTCCAGTTATACTGGAGTAGTAACTGCAGTTGGAATAGGAGTATGTAAATGCTTACACATGGCCTGATACTGCCAGAAAAGCGTGCACGATTTCTGTTTGATTCAACTTTCAGTTGCCTCTCTCTGGCTGGAGAGGAACCACACAGGATTTTTCATGAAACTAGCTCAAGGTCTTCCACAAACAGTAAGATGGCAGTAATGGGGAGGAAGTAATGGCCATGCTGTATGTCCTTATCTTACTACAAAAAGCTTTTCCTTACACAACTGCAGAGAGGTCAACACTAATACATATCTGAAATACAGCATTGCTGTTGGCATCTATTATCCCTTTAATATTATCTAGTACTTTGCAGAGTAATATGCTCTCACTTGCAAAAATGTTGAAGTGCATTTGGTTTATCAAAATTAGTATTTGAACAGCAATTAACCACAGAAATGAAGGCCAAAATCGTATGTGAATTATAAAAGGATATATAACCACACAGTAGGCGTTCTAAGCATGTTAAAGGACAGAAATAACCTATTACATATTATCATAGTAAGAGTGTTCATGCAGTTGTGATGATCTACGGACATAAATAAAATCCCTAGCTTTATGGATGGCTTTGTTCATCCATTATTATAAAAACCTGAGATGATTTATGGACAATAACCAACCATAGCTTCAAACAATCTATGGAACTACATGGTTTTCATGACAATGTATAGCAATTAATCATGCACTCAAAATCAATTCCTTTTATTAACCTCTTACAATCCATTCACTAATTATACCAAATACAACATGCATTTAAATTGTTAACAACTGCTCAATATATGAAATTTAACATATAAACTCCCAATATTTTGTGAAGTGTTACAGTGTACGTGACAGCAGTAGGAAAACTGGAAAATCAATTACATATTAATGAAATAGTCTGAAGTGGAAAAGAGAAATGAATAGACATTTTTGTACGCTTTCCCCCCATTTAAGTAATGATGAGTAAAGTACTGACCTGCTCAGGCTCCACATGGCAGAACATGGAGATCTTTTCCTTCACTGCCATTTCTATAGGTTTTGCACTTCTGCAGACAATCTGTCATAATATTAGAAAAAAATCGTAAATCTTCACCAGGAAAACCAATAGGAGATCCTCAGTATTGTTCATGAAGAAGTTCACCTCTTTTGGAAGCACAGTGCAAACAAATACACCTTTTTTTTTCTGCCCTCTTTTGGAGCTCTACAGTATATCATAGCTCACAAATATCTTCTAGCAAGGCAGAAGTAATCAGTCAACCTGCCCATACTGACCCTTTTTTATTAATTTTTCTTTGGCATCCTCTATATGCTACTTCCTCATGTTCTCCTTTCTTGTAGCTACTATTGCAATACTCTTTAGGTAAAGTCAAGCAGCTCTGTAAGTATGAATAATACGATGAATCAAAAGAAATAATTTTATTTTATCAGCTAAGTTCAGAGCCATAGTACTTAGCTAATATGCATGTTTTCTACCATTTCAGTACTTCAGCACCCTTTTTGTAATTCTTAATTTGTACATCATCGTAAAAAGAAGGCTGAAGAAGAGAAAACTATTTCTTAACTTTGTGGGTTTTTCTGGTGCAATTTTNAAATAAGTGTGTGTTTTGGTGTTTGTTGAAAGGGATTTTTTTGTGTTATGTAACTTCAGGCAACTAACTCTAAATGCAAAACTGCTCTCTGAATGTGCCTATTGATAACTTAGCCTCCTACCTCAAGTTATTTTGAAAGTATAACAAAAAGAATAATGATCCTGTTAAAAGATGAATTCATTATTTTCCTCATCTTTCTAGCAAATGCAACTACTTAACATATTAAGCCCCTTTTTGTTCAGAAACTTGTAGCTGATCTTTAACCACCTTGCTAGAATGCAGTTTAGCTACACTGATATTGATGAAGTCTAATTAACTTCTCCTACCCTTGCAAAAACTTCTGGAATCAGGAAAATCAGTGCCAAGTATAAGGGAAAATTAGTGCACATTCTAATAATCAAAAAAGATTTATGTTACAAGTTGTACATTCTCTTCAATTAAAAACAACTTATACTTAAGAACTGGATACTGTTTGAAAACATTAGTCATAAACCTTGATAGTATGAGCACATGATTAAATCCATTTTGGAACCTACCATCCTTCTTGCTGAGACAAACTTCAATTTAATAGAGTCACAGAAATCAAAAACATCAGAAGCAGCATGAAAATACAAAACCATGATAACAGTGGCCGAGATGCTTCTCAAAGCAACATAATACAAATAAGACAATGAACAACTCAATTGAATAGGTCAGCTTTCAAAATGCAGCAACAGAATCCATTAAATCTGCAGACACAGTGTGTTCATTAAGCACTTAGAACCCGCCGTGGAGAACAGAAAGGCTCCTGTATACAGACAGCTGACACTGGCCCAGCATGCCACCTCAGGGAAGCCTGAGACCAGACAGCAAGGCAGCAGCTATCGAGAAAAAGGTCTAGCCAAGCTTACATGAGGCAGCCTGGCAGCACAGCTTATGAAGGAAGCCCTCCTGACTGCTGTTGTAGGAGCTTCCCCAGGTGTTGTCTTGGTCTTGCGCCAATAAAAACTGAGCAACCATTTACAGATGTTCTTGAAGCAGTGCCCTAGCAACGTACTGTACTGACACGACCAAGAGGCATCACTCACAGTGTAATCTCTGTGCTTTGGTGCTCAACAGCAGCAGAAAAAAAAAAAGAACTGTGCCCCAGAACTGCCCCAGGCAAGAACTCAAGATGTGAGAAAGTGGCTAGATTAGTCTGCTTTCCTTTTACTCCACACACATACACATTTAACAGGTTTTTAACAATTAATTTGGAGGGAAAAAAAAAAACTACTAGTGCCTGTTTTTTTTTTATCTTAAAGGCCTCCAAAAATCACATTCAACTTTCCATATGTAATTAGCACCACAAGAGGGATTTTGAACTTTAGGCCCTGAAGCTTGGAATATAGAGCAGCACTGTACAAATACTCTTTCCCTCCACAGCCTGTTACAGTTACCAGGTTACAACAGTTTGAAGCTACCTAAACACATCCTTCATACATCTTATTTATAAAACCATTGGATTTGTAGTTTAAAACATGCTCATTGATACACTTAAAATGCTAGGTCCTTTTACAAAATAAAACCTGAGAGTGTGAATAATACGTACATGCTCTCTCCTAACCAACTCAAAAACAGTTATTTGAAAACAGTGCCTGTAGTACAAATATCACCACAGCTGATAATGTAGAGATTATCAATGGCCTTGTGAATTGCTGTTCACTTGACAAGTATCTAAATATTTCATGACGAGAACAGGTTACCTCTTCTCTTTACATAACATTTATGCTCTGACAGTAAAAATGTTGGTTAGTGCTTTTTTCCAAGGAAAAAAAAAAAAGCATTTGTGCAACCTAATAGGAAAACAGTATTGATGTTATCAATGCAAAGTTACCCTGCACTAGGAGTTAATACCAGATATTGATAAAGAATTGGTTTTGTCTTGTAATTAGAAAATTTGAAGTGTAAAAAAGTGCTTTTGTTTTAAGTAAGAGTTGAGGCTGCTGCGTGACAGATTCTTTGTTCTCATTCACATTATTATTGTGTTAGCAACTGAATTATTATTTGGGCCAGGGACTAAGCTGGAGCACACTGAACCCCAGATTGCCCACACTGTTTAATCATTAGCTTGCTCATTTACTCTGCTTTGGACACTTCAGCCAGCTTCTCCCAAGACAAGTTTGCTCTACAGGGGGCCAGCCCTGATGAAATCTCAGTTATGCTTTTAAATGGTTTTGTGAAAAGGGCTGGAAAGACCTTTAATATTTTTACACACCTCTCTTTCTTTTTCTGGTGTGGCAAATTGTGTCACAATGGCATTTTTTAAAGTGGTATCTATTCCCACCAAACTTCCATCACTAATTCAAGTGGTTGTACTATTCTATGGAAAGTAGTGACAAGGTGAGGCCCTTAGAATGTCTAGAAACTAGAAAAGCACGTATACCAAAGCCACCTCTTGCAAAAGTACAAGGCGGGGGGGGGGGGGGATCACAGAAAGAAGCACAACACAGAATTTAGTTGTGCAACTATCCTTTTCAGAATCATTTCTCCTTTGTGAGGATATAAATATTATACAGAACCAGTGACTATTCTCACTACTCTTTCATTTCTGAGAAGAGCTAGGTAGGAAGCCTTTTCTCCCAGCAGATTTCATAGGAACGGAAAGTGCTCAATGACTTCAATGACTTCCAGAATCAAGTATGGAAAATATTATTTGACTTAATGAGCAGTCTCACATGAAAGAGCAAAACTGTTCTCTTTCTTTCCTGAAGAACTAGAAACACACTTCAGCTGCATCACCTGCTCAGGAAATGCTGAGCACAGGAAAATATGAAGTGTAAGTTTGAACTGGGGTTGTACTGGAATTTGAAGCTGTGCTGCCCTGGCTTCAGTGCTAGCAATACTTGAGCAAGCAGATTAACATCTCTCAATGGCAGACAGGTATCACAAGAGGGAGCTGTAATTAATTTAGTCTCCCCTCTGCTCCCTAGAAAAGTGCCAGTGAGGCAAACACTGCATCCAGGGAATAAGCACATACTCATTACTAGAGCACTGGGGAGACAGAATTGAAATTGAGCATTTGTCATCATCTGCAAACTCACATGAGGTAAAACCTGCTGGCTTTGAGTTCACTATACTACGTGGTGCAAGTCCAACAAAAGAAAGAAATTGAGGAACCTTACTTTGAAGATTCACCCATGTGTTTCACATTTCCAAACAGGAATATTTTTAAAGGCTGTACTTCACAGGTAGGATTGCCTCTTCTCAATCACGCATAAAAAGAAATTTGTGAAAGAATGTTAGAAGCCAGAAGCATTCTAGATCTTCTAGGTCACCCCACAAAATGAACTGAGACATTTGAACTTTTTTTAATCAGCGCAGAACAATTTTTCTGCAAAGATCTCTTTAGATCATAGCTAGAGCCCCAACATTTTGCTATGAGATAGCTGGATTATGTTAACTTAGACTAAATTTGAGTAATTTAATTTCCTGTGGCTTTAGAGAAGTAGTACGGCACATATGCTGCATTTCTTCTAAAATTCTTGTCTCTCATGGGAGGCTAAGGCTCACTCTTTGATCCCTGGTTATGCACAGATGCTTCTAGATGACCTGTAAACAAAAATCTGCATTTATTGACTAACGAACTCACCAAATCTGGAGACAAGCCCAGACCCCTCAGTGCTCGAACACTGTTTTGTGTTGGTTTTGTCTTCTGTTCACCGGTGGCATTAGGCTAGAAAGACATATTTTGAAAGCTCAAATAGCAACTAAAATCTATTAACAGAGAAGTTTTAAGTTAAAAGCAAAAAGTCATTGCAAGTAATAATACTTGCAGGAAGTAAGCATATTGAAACAGAGCCACAACATGCCAAAAACAGAAACAGCACCACAGTTATTATACACATTAAAAATTCTGTGAAGAAACACATGGCCCTAATTCAGGTCAGGTTTGTTCCCCGCCCCACCCCCCTCTTCCAAAGGAAAAATTTCAATATAATTGACTCAGGTAGGAGAAGAAGAATATCTCAAAAGTTGAATTTTGCTAATAAATGGAAAATGTCCAACAGCACAAAGCCCTCAGTCCTCAGAAATAATCAGATGTAGTAAATAATTCACAGAATCAAACCCACCGAGTATTAGCTGCAGTGGTTAATATTCTCTTTTAATCTACACAAAGTGCAATCATATCATCATTATCAACTTTTCATTACCAAAGTCTCCCCAGTGAATACTTACCTCTTAAAATAATAAGAAAAAAAAAAATACTTCCAGCCCTGTACAAGTTACAGTGGTCCTGACTGGAATACCATTGTACATCAAGGAGTTAGTGATCCACGTAACAGTTAACCTGAGCAGATCCAGGACTACGCTGTGCTGAGCTATGCTGCACGTCCAACCTGGTCTTCAGGCAGTGCTGTTCTGCACAAATCTCTTGGCTGCAGAATAAACAGCCACAGAATAAACTCAACCAGCTCACTGTACCAGAGGAGCCTGCAGACAGCTCCCACCTGGTACCAAGAATTACATCATCTGCGTGGCCTCGTCTTTATCTAGGAATGCAGCAACAAATTCTCATAAGAATATCATTTCTGTTTAACAGCAGAAATGATAGAGTTGTTTCCTTGTAAGAAAACCATATAATAGGTTCAAATGACCAAATCTCTTCTATGGATGGGGTCTGCCCAGCATGCTGCATGTGGTTCAACACAATACCACCTGGGGTTCCCACCACCTAAGAGGATGTAAGATTATCTGTATTATTTATTCCTTATAGTGTTAGCTCAAACAGAATTTTAAATAGTATCTTTCAGAGGCTGAGTACCTTTCTTACTGTGATCATAACGCAGCAGCACCTTCCAGTGCTAAACACAAGCATATTTAGCCTTATAAATAAATTAGTGTTTATTAATTTTTTTTTTGGTAACTTAGAACATTAAAACACATTCTCACATCAATAAAGTAATTATCAAGGCTTTTATTTACCCTAATGAGGCTGCCTTTCATCCCAATTTCTAAACCTCTCCAACATTCCTTCTTAATGAAAGACAGATACAAAGCTCAATACAGGGTAAAAGTTAGACAATAATTAAAATGTTTAATTTTAATAACTCACCTGTGGTACTAGACTAACATGGATATTACAGAAGTTCTCTCTTTTTGCTTTGAACTGAAACTGTCTAAATGCTTCAACAAATGGCATTCCTTCAATGTCTCCAATAGTTCCACCCAGCTGAAAAAGAAAGCTTGAATCTGTCAGTGGCAGAAAGTAAAATAAATAAATAAAAATCATTTTTTTAAAAGGGTCTACCTCTTACAGATTCAACAAATTATCTGAATTTTTAATCTAATAAACCTTGGCAATTGAAACTTGCAGGCATACTCTGCAAAGAACCCTCATCTATTCTGCATATTTTGTCTCCTGTGGAAAACACAAAACAATTTTCCAGTTTCTTTATATTCACTTCACACCAAACATGTGAGTTTCCCATAGGAAGATGTGTGGTGCTATGGAATAATACACACTTTCACTACCTTCAAAGTGGTGAACAACAGTTAATCAATAGTTAAACTGATGTGATGGTTTTTGTATAGAGAAGCTAGATTTTCCTGACTGCCAGGTTAATAAACAGTCAGAAGCAACAAGATACAGACTTCTAGCAATATTATCATAGCTTTCCAACATTAATAAATGCTATATAGACAATGCAAAAATAATATTTCACATTATAAAAGTTTAAGTACTTTTTACCAAACCAAAGTCCAAGACTAAGTCCATGAGAAACCTGACTTACAGACAAGAATTAGATGTCTTTCAAAGACATAAAGAGCTGTAATAGACTAAATGCTGAATAAAGCAGTTTAGCACAGAAGTCTCGTGAAGCAGTTTTATTTCAGAATGATCCTTATGTGCCACCATGTGGCTTCTGACAGAGTTGCTATGTGTTCACTGTACCAGAAAAACTTCTGACAACCACATTTGTTCTTAACACACATATTCAGTCTAATTCCTTCAGAGTTTTGCAGTGGAAAAAGAATTCTTTAGGACTGTAAGGGTAAAGGTAAATATTTTCATGAGGCTAGAGCAATAACAAAAAAACCTTACATGGGGGAAACAAAATTATGTTTGAAGTTGTCAGCTGAAGACTGACAAGCTCATCTCTTATTAATTTCTTGTGTATTTACTGTTTTTACATTTGCTTTAAAAGAAATATTGGACTCACTGTGCACATCACAAAAAAGATCTACAGTTATATAAATAAGTACATTTTAACCATGGAATATTTTTCTGTGCAAGAAATGCTGAGCAACTCTGTGGCCTGGGTCATAAAGTTTATCACCCTATTGATTACAGTGGTGGCTTCAGGCATTAAATCTATGACATGTTCTCATGTCAAATTCTCAGGTATAACCCTTTTCTGTATTTTCTACTCTAATAGTAATACCTAGCAGTTACTGACTGCCTTTCTCCCTGTTGTCTCAATACACTACTAAGGATGGGTGAAACTCATTAGTTCCACCCTGCAGAACATCAGTGGGTTAAGCGATTAACAAAGTTACTTCCAGTGATCTTAAATACAAAACCAGAAAACGGGAAACTAACTTATACAATGTTTTAATATATTTCTGTAAATACGACCACAAGCAACAAGATGGAGCACTCGAAGCCATTTGGAAAGCTAAAATGTTATAGGTTCTCCTACTGACCATAGAGCATTTCAGGTATTACACAAGTTTTCTCAATACTATTAATAGTACGCAGCTTCAGTCAAATGTCTGTAACTTGGAACAGATACATCACATTACAGTAATTGGCTGCCTTAATTTTATAAATTAATAAACTCTTAAGCAACTCAGTATCAGCAGTGTTCTGGAAGGGATTTACCACAGAACATCCTGAGTTGGAAGGGACCCACAAGTATTTAGTCAAGTTAACAGAAACTGTAGGGATAAGACCATGCCTATCATTCTCAAAACAAATTGTAAAGAATACAAAATGTATCTTTGTATTATTGCTCTCCATAAAACTTCAGTCTGACTTTTTTTTACAGTAAATAGCAAAGAGAAAGCAAGCTAGCTCTTTGTGTTCACCATGGATATAGATCCAAAAGGTTCTGTACTTGCCTCAATTACACAGATTTGTGGCTCTTTTCTGTCATCATTCACAGGAACTTTTGCCTGATTCATTACCCATTCTTGAACCGCGTCAGTGATGTGTGGAACAACTACAAGACAAAGGAAAAGTAGTAGGGCAAGTATGTCTTACTTCAGGCCTATATACCAGTTTTTGCATGCACGGAGGGAAAAACAAGTAGGAAGTCAAAAAGGAAACTACAAGCCCTTTTTTATATTCCTTGTTTCTTTGAAACCTGAAGCCCAACATTACAGGAATATGCCTGTATCTCTTAGGAAGGAGAAAGGAATAAGCTGATACAGCAAGAAGCAGCTTGTTTTTGCCACTCTTTTATGAATACCGAATGGACTAGTACGCCACAGAACTTAAAATATCACCTTGAACCGTCTTTCCCAGGTAATCACCATGTCTTTCTTTATTGATAACATGCTGATATATCTTCCCAGTGGTGATATTGTTATCTTTATAGAGATTAATGTCCAAGAATCTCTCATAGTTTCCCAAATCTAAGTCAACTTCTCCACCATCATTCAGTACAAAAACTTCACCTGAAAAAAAGAAAGCAAAAACATTAAAAATAATATAGGAAAGTTTAGGAGGAAAACCATAACAGACAGAAAAGCAATAAAATAACCACAAATTATTAAACACACAGCAGAAGTACCACAAATACGTCTTCAAATTGAAGAAAGTTTTTTTTTTTCTAAAAGACACAGCGATGACATATCAATAAAGCACATGCTGCAACTCGATCTGTGTTGTCATTCTATGTGGCTTAATATCCGAGTCATTACTTTTACATTGAATGTCTATCCCTCTATCACAGATAGTTTTGAAAATGAATTTAAGTTTATTGCCAAAATATTTAAGTGACTTAAAAATATTTAACCAGTATTTCAACAGCCTGCTACAATCAGAAGAAAATAATTTTGAGGAATCATAAATGAGCAATAAATAAAACATCAATTTACATGTGGTAGCCAAAAATTGTGCTTTTATAAGCATGAATTATCATCCATTTTCAAAGTGTTTCACTATAAACTCTTGTTGTATGGATCTATTTTAATGATTAAGGCTTGGACCAGGAATAAAGTTATGATGTACATAAATGCTTATTCAAATGTGATCACTATTTATTATTCAGGTGTTTCATCTCATATATTTGGTTCACTATGCTCACAGCAAGGGTATTTCTGACCCTGAAAAAAATCTAATGAAAATATTCTTCAGGGTTCAGACTTAAACCTCTAAAGAGTCTCTGAATTCTGAATCTAGTGAACTTCTGAAGGAACTGAGGTTGTGCAATCCTGAAGTAAGGCTGGAAAGTTCTGCACAAGAGGAAAAAAAGAAGCAATTCCCCTGAAGGTATGCCGCAGACTATGAAAATAGATATCCCACCTAAATAAAACACTCCAATGAACAAAAACAAAACAAAAACACCACAATGCATTCAACAGAGTAGAAGATCCTGTGAGACACTGAGTTCCTCCTCTTTACTACTAAGTTACTAAGCATCTACTTCAAAATGACATGACTAGTCAGCTCTCTAAGCTCCACTGATCGTTTTGACTAGATCCTCATTGTCTAAAGTTAGAGCTTAATCTAACTCTCATGAAGACACTCACACTATCAACACTGACAAATGGCACCCAGGTAACTGTACTCAAGTCCAGGAGTACAGTTTCAAGTAACTTTTGCAGTACCATTCCAATTTTTTATCAAGGTGAACTGAAGATAGCATAGACTGAACAAAGCCTACAGCTAGGATTTTTCCCAACAAAGCGGAATTTTATAGAAAGTAAGCATCTACTCATAAACGTATCTTCACCAAACAGGCTTCTCCTCTTTACTTAGAGCAGACAATGCCCTTAGGAATATGCGGTAGGGAACAAACTTGCATTGCCAAACAGACGATAAAATGACTAATAAGTAGCATACTATTGTTTTTCAAATAAAATAAATAAATAAATGTGACTATGAATAGAAATATTTACGCAAAAGGTAACAGCACTGCCCTTCATACCATGTTCATATGGTGAAAACGTTCCAGCATCTATGTTTATGTAAGGATCAATTTTGATTGCAGTGACACGCAGACCACATGATTTCAGTATGGTGCCAATGCTGCTTGCAATGATCCCTTTTCCAATGCCTGAGATGACACCACCAGTTACCAGGATGTACTTCATTGGAAAATCAGCACAAGCACACAGATCTCGAGCTGGAAATCTAAAATGACAAAGAGGTACATCTGATTAACTCGAGTTTATGCCAGAGAAGAACACAGTCTCAGTATGAAAAGAATCAAAGTTGAAATGACTTTCAGGAAGAGACAAAAAATCACCATGTTAGACTCTGGGAGTAAGATCAATCCCATCCAGTTCATACACCAATATTTAAGCTATATGCCTAAGTTCTCTCCACAGTGTAAAAAAACAGAGATACCATTTTGATGCACTGCGCTGTGGGGATGCCAAAGACAGGCATAGTTCATCTGACCTATTTTTCTACTGTGACAGGAATAGCCAGCTATCTTTCAGAACCACAAGTTAGGCAAGATGAATCTCATCCTGGATTCTTTCTAAATTAAAGAAATTAATCATTTCATTCGTGTTTTGCGAAGTTAGCTCAAAGATTGTTCCTTGCTACATTAGCGACAACAATCGCATTCTCTCCCCAGTAGATTTATCTTCCAAAAACTCTGACTGTAGCCACCCATACTAATTAAAATCAGAATGTTATACCATCCACTACACTTTTCTGTAGATTTCCCCTCTCCGATCCACAGTGTATCAAGTATTTCATCAAAGCTCTTACAATATCCTACAGATCAATGGAACATGCGAGCCCAAAAGAAAAACTGAACCAAAACATCCCTATTTACACAATAGCACATTATCGATCACAAGGCTAGAGGGCTTTCTTCACGTGCCTGCCCACCCTCCCTCTCCAAGTAATTGTGGGGGGAGGACAGAAAAAGAAACTTTTAGAGCTGGAGAACACTACACTCTAAAAGGGCTTGCACTTAGGACAAGACTAGCCCAGACCACAGAAATATATGAAAGCCTGCATGGGAGCAAGATGAGTGTGCATGGTAACAGACCAGAACTATTACAAAAATATGATGATTTCTGATGAAAAATTTAGATAATTACCATCCTAACTAAAAGTTCATCATCACCCTTCTTGTTGCTACAATCTGCTCTTCTCATCAAATGCTGTTGATGCTGTCCCTCCCTTTCTCCCGCTTCTTTTGGTTTTCATGCAAGCACAGATTTTGCGACCATTTCTCCACCACCCGCCCCGAAATAGGTGGATGTTGAACGTGCCTCATCCGTAACTGCATTCACATCACATTCAGGCAGATGTGGGGGCTAATCCTCAGAATAGTTCTTGAACAATAACAGCATGGCATGCCACAGAGCAAAACTTTCAGGTTCAAGAATAATCTTTCCTTACCGAAGTACCTAATCTGTTCAAAATGACATGTAACAGTACATGACCTAACAGCATTCAGGATAAATCAAAGCAGTATGGTTCTTCAAACACTGTTAGCAAGCAGCAGCTACTGAGTGAGTGTTGTAGCTCCTCCTCTTAAGTTATTACGTAACATAAATAAATACAGTTTAGAACTTCAGGAGTTCAAGAAGGTAACAAGGCTTGGTATCAATGCTCTTACATCTAATAATAGGAAATAATAAAGTATTATTTCTTTGTCACTGTGGACAAAAGGAAGACTACAGACATCACAAGCATTTAACTCAGGACAAGAGAACCCCTGGAATTTACTCAGGACTGATAATGACAATAGGTGGACATGCAGCAAACACTAATGGTGGAGGAAGGAGAGGGAAGTTTCCTTACATTCCCCCTCATGATCTGCAAACATGCCAATGTTTGCAAAACATAAAGCAAATCAAGAAATGAAAAAAATCTGCAAAATTAATTTACTGAAATAAGGAAAAACAGAAAGTAATTAAGACAAATTTTAAAGACCCGCAGAGCATGAAAATGTGATTCACAGGAAAACAAACCCCAATCCACATCATTAGGAATTAACTTTTCTCTACTATTTAATTTTCATATGCAAGTTTTTCTTAATAGCATAGGTCTTAAGATTTGGAGACTCTCTCTGTTTCAGACTCTTTCTTTGCAAATCAGCTAATGTAGTTGTCAACATTAACATTTCATAATCATCTAAGTCATTTTCAAAGCTATTTCCAGGAAAAAAAAAAAGGGAGGGGGGGAAGACAAAAAGAAATAACCTAATCAACAGGTATAAATCTTGAATATATGCCACTTCAAAACTCACAAAACCGATCACCTTCCTGACAGGAAGCAAAATGAAGAGTTCAGTGTGATTTTTGCAAGAACAGATTTCCCAGCAGCTTAAGGAAAGCCAGTGCTTACTTGCAACAGAAACAAAGAACTCCAGGCGGTTTAGGAAGTCACAAGTGCTGCGGAAAATGGCAGCCAGGCTCCTCTCCTCTCAGTACGGACTAAAGTCATAAAGTTATTACATTTTCTCCATCAACCTCACAAGCTAAGATGTGCACTACGGAGTTTTAATTTTTGTGTTTGCAGTTCATAGTTCTACCAATAGAAATTCCAGCTCTTTCCAACTACTCTATTACTTGTAACAATGTTAAGTAGCAGTATTAATTACAAATACCACTGTACTTGTGAAAGGAGACAGAACTTAATAGGGTTTGGGGAGGAAAAGCAAAAAGAGAATACTGGAAGCAAACATTTTGCTGGGGATTGGAAACCAGCAGAAGCAGACAGGTATATGAAATGCTCCGTTTAGTGTTATCAACGGGAGCTTGTTTTCTCCAGCACGAATTTTGGAGCGCTCCACCCCTAAGGTGCTGCCCTACGATAAGGTGTAAGCGGTAGTCGCTTGTTTCTCCCCTGCCGGTGAGGCTCGATCCTTCACCTGGAGACGAGCCAGGCAGCTGGAGACCAGCACTCGGCAGAGCTGGGAACACCCCGCGCGCAGCAAGTGCCGGAGAACAACCCGCCCTCCGCACCCGAGGGGTGGGCAGCGCGCACGGAGAAGCCCCGTCCCGACGGAGGGGGCAACGAGCCGCAGGGCC
>VXAL01015758.1:26105-53203 GCA_013399475.1 Chauna torquata
CGCGGCGCTCTTCCCAGCTCCGCGGCGCCGCCCTTCCCCGCCGCGGCCGGAAGTGGCGTATGCGGAAGGAGCGCGCAGCCCGGGCCTCCGCGCACGGAGCGGCTCGCCCGTCGGCCTGAGGAGCGTCCGTTAACCGCCGCGCGCGGCCGCGGCCGCTCCCGCGCCATGTTGCGCGGCCTGGGCAGCTGGCTGGGGCTGGAGCGAGCGGGCGAGGAGAAGCTGCTGTCGGCGGAGGAGGGGAGCGGCCCCGCTGAGGAGGAGGAGGAGGAGGCGGGCGCGGAGCCGGCCGTGCGGAGCCAGGAGCGGGCGGAGCCGCAGGTGGAGGCGGACGCGCTCCTCCGCCAGGCCAAGGGATTCGGCAGTGAGTGTCCTGCCCGCACCCGCCGGTGCTGGCGGGGAGAGCAGGGCAGAGGCTCCTGAGCAGAAGGTGCCCCCCGCGGCGCCTCCGCTCCGCTCCCCCGCCGTGCCCGGGGTCGCAGCAAAGCGACGTGGGGCTCCCCACACGCACAGCTCGCTCCGGGGGGGCTGAATGCCAGGAAAAGGCTGAAGTAAAGGAATAGCTTCCCTTGTTGGAGGGTTCTGTCGTGCCCTGACCTCCTTGTCCGAGGAGTGCTGCTTTGTGTCTGTTTAAAAAAATAATAATAATAAAAGTAGCCTTAAAGCAGCAAAACTCCTTTAGCATAGCGAGAATAACGCAGCGTAGCAACAGGAGGAATGAAGGCAGACCAGTCCAACACAGGGTTAGGGGAGAAGTTACCAATGCTTCTCATTAGAACTTAAAGCTTTAACTGAACTAAACAGTTACAGGTAGGTTTTAAGTTAAATGTGTTTATTCTCAGTTCAGCAAACTTAGATTTTTCTTCTATCTACGTAACTACAACCCCAATATAGCTTGCTTAGTGATGCAAAACGGGGAACACAAGTTTACAAGGTGACCAGAATGCTTTTAAAAAAAAAAAAAGCACATCTTTCCAGATGTCAGTGATAATCTGGGTCAGGTTAGCTAAGATAGGAAATTATCTCATTGAAGAAGTGTAAAGTCATTTTTACCTACCCTTTTTATTTCATGTTTTCACATATCTTTGTTTCGCATGTCTTCTAAATCATGTTTGTTAATGGCAGTCTATGACATGCATCACTACTATGTATTTGACAAGGTGCAGTTTTTCGTACCGGTTGTCCAGTCTCTTCCACAGCTCTGAAACAATCCTATGCAATTGATAAAGCCAGAAATTTGGAACTGAGCTAGTTCTCTAATTTCGTCATTTTTTTCTGTATTTCTCAGATTCTTTTTAAAAAACAATTACTGGCAACAAGAAATACTTGACTGAGTTGCTAAACATCTTGTGCACTGTTAAAGGATGTTGCCTCACCTGAAATCAAAAATCATTGTATAAAACTTGTTGGATGTTTAAAATATGAACCAAAAAAGGCTGCAGATGTTCCTTTCAGTTATCATCTGTTACTAACTGAACAGCATTTCTTTAAGTAAGTGTTCTGTTGTCGCTGTAGGAGAAGTGATGTATGCATACAGAATAATGCAATTCATGAAGTGGTGTGGAGTTTCTATGCTCTTTCATAGGAAAGTAATGGCTTTCTGATGACTTTGTTGAATTCATCTGTAATGAGGTAGGGCTGTGGTTGGCTGTAGGCAAGAATTCTGCATTACTATTGTAGGTTCTTAGATAAAATTAAAAAGTGCAGCTCCATACTCAAGGTTATTTTCACTGGTGTCCTGAAATGTGGGATCAATACTGAGAGGTTAGTCTGAGGTGTTTCTTTAATGTACTTGTCTTGGGCTTTCTGAAATGCAGCAAATTATCAGTGTCGTTTGGTCAGATGCTTGTCTGGTTGTTGTTGGAAGTAGATCCTAATCTGCTGTTGACACTGATAGTACAGGAGGGAAAAATACTTTGAATTTTCAGAAAAATAAGTGTTATGGATAAAAACGTCCATCCCATAATTTGCTCTGGTAATGAAAACCTGGTGTAGTGATACAAGAATTCATTGCCTGTGACACCAGAGAAGATTATGGTGGAAAGGCCTTCTTGCAAGGATTTGGACATCACTGTTGTAACACATGGTAACTCTAGAAACATCTGTATGACTAATGACCAAGGTAGCTGTGTGAAAGGCTGTCCTTGCACATAAAAAATTCTACTGGTAAAACTGAAACCTTATATACATTGGGTTTTGCTCATTATTATATCATTATAAAGGTTAAGAGAGTTTGTCAATATGAATTAGTAATAGAAATATTACTAGATACATATTCTTAATACAGACATAGGTTTGTAAGAGGGAGTGAAACTTTCTTGGTCATTTGAAAGTGGAAGAGTTGTTTTTTCCACTGCTAATTCTGTTCTTCTAAGGCAAAGTTACCGCCTCATACTGAGGTTTATAAGTACCTTGACGTAAGAATAATATTCATCCTTAATGGAAAGAAAAAGCATTTTGCTCTTCAGAGTGGTTTCAGGACTGGCCAAAAACACTTCGCTCAGCAATACCAAAAAGTTGCCAGACAGCAAATGTTTCAGAACTGTTTGCACCTAAAACAATTGCATATCAGAAAGTTTCCAGGGATACATAAAATAACCGGTAAAAGCTTGTGAGGAGGAAACAATCCAGTAGGCTGCTGTTTACTCTGCTGTTGTAAGGGGAATACTAAATTTCTCTCTGTGTGAAGTGTGGAAGATAGGCATTTTTTTGTTATACAACATAAAGCACGTGATGGGGTGTAAAGCCTGATAACAGATAGCAAAAATGCTAGCAAGTACTTGGAGGAAGTTTGATTGCTGCCATTCCGTGACTTATAGAAGGAACTAACATATTTAAAAAAAAAAAAAACTGGCTGGCTAGACCTCTGCATTTTTCAATATTGATTTGGTGATATCATTAAGAAAGAATATTTTATATGCCTCAAAGAACAATAGTCTTCTTTCCAGAAGGTAACATGAATGTTCCAAAGTAACTCATTCTACTAGTGATGAACAACTGTGCGTTAAAGCAACTCAAATTTTTTCACATGGTAAGCTTGTTTTTTTACATTTCTGTAAGGAACTTGAATTTTAGTGAATTTTTTTCCTGAAAAAGAAGGTGGGTTTTTTCATTTGTTTGTTTTAAACAGAAGTGCTGCTTGTTTTATGAAAGTCCCCTGCATAAAAGTCAAGTCAATTTTCTGGGATACTAAAAGATCCTTACCCCATCCCACATGCTCTGTGTTCTTACTAATGACTCAAATATATCTTCAGTAGTTGCCATGCAGTTTACATCCACCGTTACTACTTCCCTTCTTCTAACCCTAGAATTATATTATTTACTCTGGCACTTAATGACATTATATGTATTGTAACAGTGATATTACGGTGATAATACGTCTGATTAAATGTAATAAAGTGCTTGTGACATCATGTAATTATCTGAAAAATAAACAATGTCAGTGTTGTTTTTAAGGTCCCCCGTCAATAAACTGGTATTTAGTGTTTCTAAATGTACCTGGTAGACGTCTTGCTGCTTTCCTTCACAAGTTTGTTCTGACTCCTTTAATTGAAAGCTAACAATACAAGGCAACTGCCTGTGCTACATAGTTCTTTCCCTGCCACCTTTCTTCACTTTAGCACTGCTGATGTAAAAAATGCTAGTTACAGTTTGTAAAGCAATTGTTACTGCTGTTCTGGCACTGAATATATTTAGAAAAATAAACAGTGTCACACTGTTTCTAATGGAGCTAAAAAGATGAAAATGCAAAATAGAAGAGAGCAAACACCAAGAACAAGCTTCTGTCTTAAGAATTTTGAAGGAATCTGAAGTGCTGCTTACCAGAACTTTTTCATGCATTTGCTGTGTCTCTTCATGACACTTTATTGTGCATGTTGATACTCTAAACAATATAATTCTGGTTTAATGCTGTTGCTAGTGTTACTTCATTGCTTAGTCTCAGAAATACTTAAGTGAAATTATGAAAGACACATTGTTTCAGAAAATTGATTGGAAAGCAGTGTATCAAGAGCTATTAGGAATGTTTGATTTAGTAATCAAGGTTCAAGTATAACAGTTTGATTTACAGAAAATTTTGATCAAACATACAGTTTGATAATTGTCACTAAAGAACATGTGAACTAGAAAAGGATAAATAGTATTTTAGGAGTTCTTTGTAGGTCAGAAGCTGGATTAAATGATGTTGAAAGAAGACTTCAAGGTATCCAAATGTATAAAGAGGAAGGAGAATTTAGTATGAGAACTGGATGTAAAGATACCTTTTTTCATTTCTTGCTCTTCTTATCTGTGAAAGGTTACCTCTTCAATTTTGCCACTGCTGCCACAAAAAAGATATCTGAATCCGTTGCCGAAACAGCACAGACCATAAAGAAGTCTGTAGAAGAAGGAAAAATTGACAGTATCATTGATAAGGTATTTTATTTCTTGATACTTGATCTGAAAGATCTGCTTGCGTACTGTTGTGGTAATGTGTAGCAAATCTGGCATGTGATAACATTTCTTTAAGCTGATTTTAGGAATTGCATGTTTCAATAACAGTTGTCTTCTGTCATGATAAATGACAGGCCTGAAATGTTCATTCAGGATAGATGTGCAAAAAATAATGGTCAACTCTGCTTTACTCAATGCTGCACCTGTGTTTGCTTCCTTCGGGATGTAGATATACTGGAGAAAGACTAGACAAAAACAAAAAGTGCTGAACTAGGAGAAAAGGCTGGAAGAATTTAGAGACAGACAGTTGGGGGATGTCTGGGAGATGTGTAGTTATTTTTCTTTTTCAAATTAAGTGGGAAGAGGAAATGCTATAACCTGTGTTATAAATGCATCTCTGAAGCAAGATTCGGAATTAAGTCAGCTTTGTGGATGTTGTGTAGTAAGGCCCTAGAGCAATACAGGTATGTTTTCATAAGACCCAGTGAGTTAATGAAACAGTTTACTGTGGTCCTGTTCTTTTCTCCCACCCTCGTCATCATCTCACCTCAATTCATCTCTTGCCCTCTCAGTTCTTGGCTGCATGCTCCAGTTGCTTAAATTCTGCAGCAAGTATTCTTCCAGTGCTTTAGTCATGAACTTGGCAGAAAAAAAAAAGAAAAAAAAAAAAGCAGCAGTCAGTACTGTGTAGTGTTCTGTGTTTGTGAACAAAGGTAGCTTGGAAGGGAAAGGGAATTGGCCAGAAGCACCCCAGGTGTAGTGGGATTGTGCATCCAGGAGTGTCGGACATGGAGGTACAGCAGGCCCACTCCTCCTACTACTTTGTCTCAGACACTCCTTCCAGGGAACTGAAGCATTCTCTTCACCTCCCCCCTTCTCCACCCACCTTCTCCCCCCNTAGTTTTTTGCTGTAATCAATGTTCATGTCTTCTGCAAGTTAATCATCAAATGACACTTATAAATTTCTGTAATGATTTAGTTTTATTTCATTGACGTTTTAGTGACAACTGCCTATATGTAGTAGCAGAGTTTTATTTCCTACTACAATATATTAGAGTCTGACATAAGTCCACCTGCTGGGTGAAAAAAAGGAAAAATAGGTTAAGAAGGTTATTTGATCATTTATTACACAAGCAGTAGTGCTCATAAAATATGAATTCCCTTTTTTGACTAAAAAGTTTATGTACAGGAGAAATAGGATTATAGCTTTTATAGCATCCTAAAGCTTTTCTCTTAACCATATAAATTATTTTATTCTGTAAATGCTAAAAATTCAGATAACTTGCAACCAGAAGGAACCACGATGATCTGTTCTTAAAATAGGCACTAGAGTAGTTCTCTCACTGATGTTAACCTTAAGCCAGGATGGTGGGTTGTTGGATAAAACAAATTTTATGGAGACTCATCAGGATTTGGCTTGAGATCTTGCATGCTTTTTGGCAACTTGTTGATCCATAGACCTTACTGCTTAAAGTTTGTACCTTACAATATCTTACGATAGGTTTAAGTATTCATTTTTAATTTCTAGCATCATTCCTTTTTTTGACTGTGCCTTCCACTACAGAACAACATTTGCATTGTTACATAGGTTATGCCATTCCTACCTCTGAAATTTAATTCCCTAAAACTTTTGCTATAAAATGTACAACGCTGTTTTATATCAAGCATGTAACTCTTCTGTAACCATTCCCAATTTTTCAATGTTAATTCCTGTATAGGATATTTCTGAACATAATCTTGTGATAAAAATTTGTCAACATCATAGATGGAGGAATTATTTGATTTCAACTAAACACACGTTCTGAAAGTCATCCTTAACAATTTTACAAGTCTGATTTATTGCAATGGATATATTTCTTAGTCAACTCTTGGATCTTACTTGTAAGGCCAAGAGTATCTAAGTATTTAACCTTTTAAAGACATGTTTAAATAGGTGTAAACAGTCTATGTTGTCTGTATTTGATATGTAAGGAGGTAAGTGTAAGCATAGTATGCTGATGTTCAAAAAAATTAAGTCCATAAGCTAAGGTTTTCCTTTGTGTTTTTTGCCCCCTGAACTTGATAAAGCTATAAATATAATTTTGAAAGAGTACACCTTAGTTTAAACACTTAAAGGCAAAATCAAATGTTTCAGTAAAGCAGAATGTATGACTGACATGAAAAGCCTTTAGCTTACAGAAAGGACCACCAGAGATATGAGAATATGATACTGCAGAGTATTTGAAAACATTTGCTGAACAGACATGAGACAAGGGAAGTGAATATTTTTATTTATTGTGGTTCCCTAATTTTTTTTCTAGACAATTATTGGAGACTTTCAGAAGGAACAACAGAAGTTTGTCCAAGAACAGCAAACAAAAAAATCAGGTAATGTACGCTGTTTTGAATAATGCGTGATATTACATATACTAAGATTTTACTGGAAGCTGGATAACTGAGCTATATCTAAGCCTAATCTGTCAGATCTCTGTTTAATGAAACACTTATATGGCAGAACTTAATATATTCAGTGGGATAGGAAGATGACATTTTCAAGCGATGTCAGTGTTACATTACCTAGTAAGTTTAGATTTGGCTTTTTAACCAAATTCAACTTTTTGAAATCAACTAAAAGATCAGCATGCTAGCAAAGCTGCTCCCTTATGGTTGTTCTGAATTTTAATCCTGGGTATTTATTGAAAACAGTCATGCTGATTACCTTTCTTTTGAGCTTTGGAAATCCCGTCACATTTTCATAATGAAATGAAAAACACAGGTTAGGGGTTGCAGTATAGTGTTTAATGAGTCACTGTAGGAGTAGTTGCTCTGCTTACATTAAAGGCATAATTGCTCTCTTGCTTTCCCATAACTCATTTGCTTTGTAATTGTCTTTGATCTAAATCCTTTGAGTTATCCACCCATGTACTATTGAGATCAGTGGATCCATTTGAGACTTTAACATAAGCACTTTTTTCTATGTTGTGCTTCATCATTGGGTTATATCTTTTTTAATGTGTTACCTGAATACAATAATTTGTTACAGTTTGAATAACTAGTGGCTTTATTGTTAATCTTGAAAATGTGCTGGCTTTAAATGGATCATGATGATTTTTTTCTTACTGTCTGTAGTTAGTATGTTAGTCTGGTTTCCTCTTGCAACACTGCTTATATAATCATTCTGTCTGTATTTTGTATCTTTTTCTATCTGTCAGTATACTTCGGCATCTGATAAAATATTTCTACAAGTTTCATGAAAAGAGGTAGCTAGATTGACAAGAAAGGGGAGATGGGGAGAAAGAGAGAGAGATGGCCTAACAGAAAGAAGTATTAGCATCAGCATGTGAATCCATGTGGGTGAAAGAGCTTGCTTATGTCAGGTGGATAGGTAAATAAGCATAGTTAACTAAGTGCACAAGAATTATTTAACTCATTCAGATGAATTATAATGCCTCTGCAGAGTGAATTTGTGTTGGCAGTGAAGAGATTAATAGATTTCTATATATCTAGAATAGTTTGTGTAAAGACTACAGAACTATTCTGGAAGTATCTGTGTAAATATATAAATCAGGTCAACTACAGTATGCTTATCCAATGTATAATTCATAGTAATTTATAATAAATATGTAATTTATTTTTCTCCATAGGTAAAGAATTGGCGTCCTCTGGGAGTTGCAAAATTAATATACTAGTAAATATTTTGAAAACTTAATTTAGACAAAGTTTAGATGTTTAAAGTGAGTCTAGAAATTTCCATTTGCAGGCTGCTTACCCAGTTATACAGCTTTACTTTAGTAACTTAACTAAGAGGCAGTAAGTTCTGACTGAACATACTGGGAAGAAACCTCCACAGTTCTTGTTTTATATTGAGAGAAAACAGCAACTTTTTATAGTTTTTGTTTACCTCTGATAAGCAAAGATCCACGCCTAGAGTGATCTTATGGATGTCTATGCCTTGAGCTTAGTTTAGGAAAAATGAACAATGAACTGACTTACTGATGCAAGTCTCCTTATTTTTGTGACTTTTGTTTTTTTTAAAGTAGTAGAAATGCAAATATTTTTCTCCTTTCAATAACAGAAGCAGCAGTTCCTCCCTGGGTAGACAGCAATGAAGAAGAGACGATTCAACAACAAATACTGGCCTTATCAGCAGTAAGTATTTCTCTGAATTTTTTTTGTTGGAGAAATTAAAACTGCCTTTTTTTTCTTCCAAAGCAAGTTTGTCTGGCATTATTAAATTATGTATTTTCAACATACTTTTTTTAATGTGTCACTGCACTGATCATGTGCAAAGTAAGCAGGAGTTTTTTCAACATTAACTTGAGTCAAAGTAGATTAACAATATGATTTTTCATTTTTATAGGTGGTTTTGCAGCTTTGTGGTATGATAGAATTATGTCAGAAGTGGGATTGCTTTGCTGGTCTTGTGTGTGAAATGTGATATCCTTTTTCTGATACCAGTTAACAACTATAACATGTTCTTCAAAGGATAAACGAAATTTCCTAAGGGATCCTCCAGCGGGTGTGCAGTTTAATTTTGACTTTGATCAAATGTACCCTGTTGCAATGGTGATGTTACAAGAAGATGAACTTCTCAATAGGATGAGGTTTGATCTTGTTCCTAAACAGTAAGTGATTTTTGCTGGTAACTATATATCATTGTACTTTTAATGTGCCTGTACATACTCGTAATTTACGCTTTTTTTATACTTCCTTCAATTCTTTCTGTATGTACTTCCTCTGTATGTATTTTATATCTGCGAATTTCAAATGCGTGGAATATTGCATGTGTGTTGCAGTTTAGCAATTAAAGGAAAGAACAGAAGTCACAGAAATTCAGAACTACCAAGGACCGATTAATTTTAGTATGGGAGAGGTCTGTTCCAGAATGGCTTTTTGATCCCAGCTTTATTCCAGATCTGTTCTCCTTTGTTGTCCAGTCCCAGGCTCTGCTCCCTAAGCTTGTTTCACAAGTCAACATTCTTGTTAAGTAGGAGTTTCCAATGTTAGTCTCCATGTCTGACATCTGTTAAGCTTTTGTTAAAAGAAATAACACATTATTGTATTTTAAGTCAAATGTAACTGTTGTGGAAGAGATCAATAATTTTTATAATTATGGATTTTTTTAATTGTTCATATCACAAATTTCTAACTTTTTCCTTAAGACGCAGCTGTGTTTACTCCTTCCCTCTGCATATTTATTTTTAGTTCATTGCTAGATGGTAAAAGGAACCATATTTCCAAATGTGGTAATCAATGTTTGTTCTCTCTAGCGTAAAGGAGGAGGTGTTCTGGAGAAATTATTTCTACAGGGTGTCCCTAATTAAACAATCTGCACAACTCACCGCGCTTGCTGCTCAACAGCAAGCAGTAGGAAAAGAAGAGAACAAAGGCAGAGAAGAGGATAGTCAACTGACAGGTGTGGAAAGGATTTGTTTGGCACAGCTTATTAAGTTAAAGTCATGCCTACTGACTGTATGCATCACGTGACAGAATTTTTATCCGTGGTTTTCTATGAAATCAGGACTTCTCTCATCATACGCAGTCTGTTCCTCCAGACAGGAGGGAAGGGGGCTCCCAGTGGTTTTAACCAATTTTCCATTTTCAGCCAACTTTGCCAGAAGAGTGGAAGTCTCGAGAGAAAATTTCGTACTTGGCCTATAACAGCTCTCAACCACTAGTGGTCTCTGGTGCGCTGTTTTGACCTGTCAGAAGCCGGAGGTACCTTTGGTTCACCTGATAGACGACAGGCACTAGCCAGTGAGCCAGCTGGCATGCACTTTGCTCTCACTTGTCTCAGCACGTTCTTTTGCTTAGGCCTCAGGCCAAACAGAAGTAAGTTCGTGATACGGGGGTAGAATTACTGTGGTGGTGGAGGCAGACCCGCGTGTGGGACATGGAAAGGCATGCAGGGTATTATAGAAATAGAGGAAGATGGGTGCATAAGGCTACCCAACATTCAACCTTGAGAGAACAAAGCCAACTTAATGTAGGCTTCTTCAGTTACGCTGATCAGTTTATACAGTATATCATTACTGACCCTCTTTTGAGTCACTGGGCATCTTTACCTGCACACAGACAAATTCTGCAAGCAAGAATATGTGCAGCTTAAGAGTATAAAGCATTTACAGGCAAAGACAAAAGATATCTTGTAGCTCATAAAATCATAGCCTAAGCCAGGTACATTCACCACCCTTGAGGAATCTTTGAAGGCTGAGTAGGCAATGGGCAGGAGGAGAAAGCCTTTGCTGTACCTTGGAACATATTTGCCTATCCCCCCAATATCAAAAAAATTGCCATCAAATCCACTAATGCTGATGTACTGATGACACTGCCAGCCTGACTGACAACCGAGCAGATCAGTGTCAAGCTGACTCCTTTTTCCCCCTTTTGGATATTATATCTTTCCTTTCCATATTGGTATTTTTCCTCTTGAGTCTTTGCACTGCTAATGATCTCATCTTTGTAATCCTACTTCAATCTCTAATTTCACCTTTATCTCTTTACAGACTTTCTCACAGCTCTTTTGCACAACTTGGTAATTTTCTACACAGTCTGAACCAAGGTTACTCAGCTGGGCCTTGGTTCCTTGGATACAGGCAGCCGAATCTTGGGGTGCAGGGGAGGTTATCAGGGGGATCATGGGGCTGGGCTGGCATGTTGCATAGAAGATACTTTTTCAAAAAGGATTGTAGTTTCTTCAAGGATTTGGTTTTTTGGTTTGTTTCTTTTTGTGGGTTTTTTTGCATGTGTGCCTTTGTTGTCAGTTTGTCTCATTCTGTTTCTCATAGGTTCTGTTCAGAGTGCATGTATGTAAGCATAGGCAAGGTCCCCATCTAGAATGAACAAAGCGGAGTGGAGCCAGTGAAGTCCTTATCCCATAGTTGTATTCTCACAGATGATTTTGACACTGCTAAAGGTGCTGCCTTTTGGTTCCACCTTCCCTGCCTTTGTGGCTACTGTTTCAGTGGATGTTCTCCTGCCCTTTTATGCTGTGCTGCATGGTTTTGTCTATTGGTTGACTCCTTCTGTCTGCCTGCACTCACATTCATTTTTTAATCTTACCTGCCTAAGTAGCTTCAAAGTTGTACATTTTTATTTTTCACCAGCAATGATTAGTAAAATCTACCCCTCTCATTTTCATGTGTCATGCAGTTCTGTATTCTCATGTACATCTAGCATGTTGTCATAGGTATCTTATCAACTTGCATTTTGCTCGCCCAAAACCATGAACCTCATTTTTCTTCTTTTTAGCATGTTGTCATAGGTATCTTATCAACTTGCATTTTGCTCGCCCAAAACCATGAACCTCATTTTTCTTCTTTTTATGTATTTCCATACTTAATTACGTTAATTGGAAAACAGATGAGATATATTGTTGATACATTGATATTGTTGATCACTAGTAGTATTTAGCATTTCTGATATTTTTTTTCATAACACATTTTTTACACTTATCAAAATATGGGCCAAAAAACATTCCTTCAGGAAGCCATAAAGTGGTCAACAATTATAAAGGAAGGATAGATTGAGACAGGTGAGTAATGTCAACTCTACATGAAAGAGAAACCAGTCTCAAAGATGCTAATTCTTCACAAATTTCATGTAATTTGGTATCTGGGTTAAAAAAAAAAAAAGATTCAAACAAAAGGAAGCTGTCAACATATAGTCACTTCTTACGAAGCGTAAGTCGGAGTCTCACAAGACTCACTTTTGTGGAAGCTGAGACTTTATTTTTTTTCCTTGTGTAAAAGAACTGCTCTTTAATGTGCTACACTGACTCTTCTAGCAAAGCAGAAAGTTTCGGTCTTTAGCTTTTGGTGCAGGCTGTTCTTAGGCTCGTTTCCTAATTAACCAGTCATGTCACAGCACTTCTACAGTCCCACCACATTCAGCTCCCATTTTTGTCACATTCTATTAGCAAATTGTGTTTACTGTTACCTTGTACAGGTGCCATCCAGCTCAGGAAATCACTGGGATTCCCACTGTTTCGTAAACCTTTGCACCTAACTGACATCTAAATGCATTTGTATCATTTTCTTCTTTCTTGGATTTCTTTATTTTTGTGAGAGTTTGAGGTTTTGGTTTGTTTTTGGTGCTGGTGGTGGTCATTTGGATTTTTTTCCTCATCTGGATTTCTTTTCCTTTGGATTTTTCATTACATGAACTGTTGGAATTATATTGTAGACTGTTAAGAATGGTGACTGTCCTCTCTGGTTTCTGTAGTGCCTCGCAGTAGATCTTTACGTACTGGATCCTTTCATTTACTACTGTCTTTTAGTCCTCTTTATATAAAGGAAAAGGTTGCATTTGGAAAGACTAGAAAACATAAGTTTTTCCAAAAAAAGATTTTCTTCAGTATCATTTATAAGCATGTTACTTGCAAAGTCTGCTTACTGTTAGTAAGCTTCCCCTTACCACTGAGCTTTTTATTTGATTTCTGCTTCTGCATATCACTGCTTCTGTAAACCAATTTCAGAAAAAAGAAAGATGCTGCTGTTGTGGCTGATTGGCTGGTCAAATAGAAGTTTTTCTGTCATTAATTAAAATATTGAAGGTTTGTTTTACACAAGTTAAATGTGTAGTGAAATTGACAGTCTTAAACTATAAGTTCCTAGGGCAGTGTAACCTTGTTTTTTAGATAGTACAGTACTCAAATTTGCCACGCCACAGCTGTTTTAATGGAAGTGTCTCAACTCTACAGGAGAGACAGGGCAACTGAACTTACTGAACAACAAAACTATTATCTCTGAGTCATCCGAACACTTGGAAATCACCATAGAGAAAGTTGCTGGGTAATACCCAAAGAGCTCTTCTAGCAAAACTTACCGTTGTGACTGAAAGCAAAACATATGTTCGTTTAGCGGAAAAAAAAAAATATGCAGCATCTTTTGGCTTGTTAAGGATCTCATATGATTCAGAAGACCGGTATAGGATATGCAGATAGGTTTACTGACCTAATGACTGTATTTTATGTAATGGCAAGGACATTACATAATGCTCTTTTACTAGACTATAGTAACTATATGTTTTGTTTGATTTTGAGACTGCATAGGTTTGGGGAGCTCTGAATCATCTGTGTTATTTTGGTTTTAAGTGACCTTTTCGAAGGTTGGATTCCCTGATTCCCTAATTGGAAGCTAGAACTAGAAGTAATTGCCTGTTGGTAACTCCTTCATAATGTTCAGAGTGTCTTCCTAAAGCTGACTAACATCTATAAAATAGAATTAATTGCCTTCCATTTTATCTCTGTCTGTCTTCTCCTTACATGCTGTTCTCACAGAATTTAACTAGCATGATTGATCTGAAGGGGAAAAAAGGAACAAATGGAAAACATTCCATGTTCTGACCTAGAAACTATATGCATATAAGTTCTATAACAAAATGTCAGGTTCTACTCCTTCTCCAGGTAGAACTATTTACTTGGGAATGAAGCTATCTCATGAGCAGAGAGCACATCAGCAGTGGAGGAGATGATTCCAGGCCAGTAGACCCAGAACAGTGCTAATGGTATGTTAGTCACATTACACTGGTGCGTAGCCCAGCACACAGCTGCTGTGCTGCTTCTGCATGAGAGAAGGAGATGGAGCTTGAGGCACGTCTCTTGCCCAGTGCTTTGGGCGCTTAGCATTGAACAGCAAAGTGTTAGTGCCATGTTCTACAGCCTCTCCTAGCCGGGAATAGTGGAGCCTCGTTGAATGTGGTGTCGGATACAGTAACAGATCCTGTGAAGGTTAGGGAGGGGAAGGAGGAAAGAGGATGTGACAGAGCAGTGGCCATTGAGTAGATGAGCTGTATAAGCAGTGACAGCTACTAATTAGAGAACTATTTTAATTAGAGCTGATCTTAATTTTAGAAATTAAACCTGAAAAAATTTCCCCTTCAGAAATCACTTAGTAAGCAGGAAAGGTCCACCCAGGTACACTGCAATAAACACAGTTGCAAGCTCACGGCTGCTTTGCATGTTTAAACAAATAAACTGCTAAGCAAGCACTCTATCACTACTACAACCTGCCCAGCACATTAATTGTTCTTGCAGCCACCTGGCTTTTTATTCTGACCCCTCTACCCCACTAGTCATGTGAGGAAAGCTGGGGGTGTTCCTTTTTCTAACAAGAAAGAGATCTGTCCTTCCTTGTAAACAATCGTCGTCTTCCTAGCACCATGCTACTAAATTGAGAGTGCACGGTGAGTTTTAGGAAATTCGGAGTAGCTTCTAGGGTTTATGTTTTTCAGTGACTTTTTCTGCCTGTGTGAAAGAAGGTAAGACTTTGGAGCACTCTTCTTGTGTGGAGCACTGTTCTATGCATGCAGATGTAGTCTGCTATACGTGAGAGCTAATAACCAAGTCAGTAGTAGTACCCAAGCAGGGTAGTTTGATAAGTTCTATGATAGGCGGTAACTGGATTTCCTGAGGAAGACTACACCTTTGTGACTTTAAAGATCTTGCAGCATGTGATGTAATCTGTGAGTGTTTTATAGAAGAAATTCTCCCCCATTTCCAGCTGTTCCTATTTACATGGTTCTTTGGATCATTTATTGGGTAGAAGAGTTCCTGTGATTTAACTTTGGATTCATAATAAGGAAATGGCTTGCTGAATTCACTTTAGTTAATTAGGAATAGAAATTTGCTTCTCTTTGGTTTTGTTGCAACTGCTTCGCCTATAGCTGAATTAGCCTTTAATCACCAGGTTTCCTTAAAGTTTAAAATACAGTGTTTCCTTCTATATTTAATAGCCATTCAGATTAAATGAGATCTTTATATATTTAAATGTAATCTACCTTTTCTCCCTCTTGCTAGAAACAATACGGCCAAAAACACCACCCGTTACAATAAAGCCTCAGATAAAATCTCAAGAGGTACAAACGCTTATATATTTATCTGGTATTTATTATGTGAAACTGTTATTTCTTAGTTAATTATGCATCCTTTTGAGTAAGTTGTGCCATGAAACTATAATAATGTAATATCTGACAGTCCAGTGCTAACTTGCTGCTGTTCTGCTGTTATTCATTTTTCAGTAGAAGAAACTAATTTATCTGAAATATACTTAGTATCCTGCACATTATAATAATAAAGATTTCTTTACTCTGAAGAGTGTCATTTCCAAAATGTTCGGGGTAGAAGGTTTGCATTGTATTTAGGGATATCAAGGGATATCTTCATAAAAACGTGTGCCATGTTTTCTCCAACTCTTCAGTAGTGTCAGGCTTAAGTATAGGAAATCTAAATTATGCATTGCCATAGCAACATTATTTTATTGCAACAGCAAGAAAAGCTCTGCTTGATACTGCAAAACCTTTAACTTAGACACCTAATGACCCTTGTTCATTTGTGGAGTGTAAAATCAGAACACTCTTGGCAGAAGCAGAGCTGTGCATTCACTTGGCAATAATATGCGGTGGACTAAATTAAGCTAGAAAGATTTCCAACGAACGGGCTTTTCTTAATCTGATTTGTGTGTTACTGAATTATGGTCAAAATTTAATATCAGTCTTATTTACTTTTCTAAACTACTTGTGTGTTCATTATTGTTTTTGAACACTGCAAAAACAGAATTAAAGTTTTTAAGAGAACACAAAAAGGAGCCTAGGATGAAAAGTAGATTATTTTCAGTGCAACTGTCTAACGTTCTTACCTGTACAAAAAATACACTTAAAGAAAAATAGCCCATGAAGAAAAAGAATTGACAGAGTAATGCATTTGTTTTTTTGGGTTTGGGGGTTTTTTTACTGGCTTTAGCTAAAAGGCAGTCAGTCGCATGAGTGAAAGTTTATATTAGTGACATTCTGTCCCCCCTTTTCGATAAGCTTATACAAAACTATCTTATTACAGGATGAGGAAGAGATTTCCACAAGTCCAGGTGTATCAGAATTTGTGAGTGATGCTTTTGATGCCTGTAATTTGAATCAGGAAGACCTAAGAAAAGAAATGGAACAACTGGTGCTAGACAAAAAGAGAGAAGAGACTTCAGTAGTAGAAGGTAAAACTATTAGTACCTTCTGTGTCTTAAATACAGTAATTCTAAGATAGGCTGACTTATTTATTTATATATATGTGTGTGTGTGTATATATATATATATATATAGTAATTACGTTTAGGAAAGTAGATCTGTGACCCTTTTTCAAAACATATGAAATGTTCTGCAATGAAATATTGCAGAAATTAATGATAGTTCTTACCACAATCAAACCATGTCTTGTACAGAACGTTATCTGTGAGGAGTTCAAGTCCAAAGAACCTAAAAATTTTTAGGTGGCTCTTTTATGGAAATGACTATGAAGTATTATTTTGTCTGCCTTCCTCCTCCTTTCCCTCCATACTCTTTCACAGGTATTTATATGCATGTAATTTTTCTTTATTTAATTGTAGGTAAAGTACAGTATTTGGAAGTCAGGCTTCTTGTGATACCAGCTAAAAAGTCAGTATTTGCACCAGACTCTGAGTTTGCCAGGTGCCTTTACTGTACAAGGTTTATATGTATTTGGAACAGTTAAAATTTAACAAATAGCTTTGAGAATGATAAGAAGTAGGGCATACTCTAAAAAATAGTGATCCAGAAGAACTAATATTGGCATAAAAAGCATAAAAACAATCTATAATGATGTGATTCTGTTCATACACAATGAACTATTTGCTCTGAAGACACTTTTGTAAGTAGATAACTTCCGCAAAATGTATTATAATTATCTTTCAATGTGTTTTGGATGTTGCTGAATCCTTGTTTTCTGAAATTGCTATTTTTTCCAACACATAGCCAAGCTTGAGGAAATTGGTTTCTTACATCTAGATTTTTGATGGAAGTATTTCAATAAGACATCAATGAGAAATTTATTCAGAGAAATCTCAGCTGGCCTTACTGACTTGGACTGTGGAATTACTTACCTTCATATCTAAACTGAAGTACTAACCAACACGTAACACATCAAACACCCACTTCTTCCCCCATGCTCTTACGTATCATAGGCAGAGTTAATTAAACAGAGATTAACAACACAGGAGTGCCTTCTGACTCATTTTTTTTGCCTTGAAGTATGAAATATGATTACCTTTAACCCTGATTCAGTGGGTTTGCCTAGCTACAAATGTCAGCGAGGAGAATAACTGCTTCATTTTAAAATTATCCACAGTATTTGATCCTGATTTTTTTCTGAACAGTATGTTCAACAAACTTACTAACTTCATTCATTTTCTAAATAGCACAGGTTTTTTGTCCCCACCCAGGATTTAAAAGCACAAAGGGAGATTCACTTGATAGTAAACTGAAAGTCTGTAGGAAATGAGTTAGCAAAGGGATGCTCGTTACAACTAAGCTATGTATTTGGTTTTTGTACCTTTCTTTATTATAGTGTGCACAGAGGAATACAGACTTGTCTATTCCTAACTGGTCAGTCAGAAGATGAAATTTCTGATCTTGAATTTCCTTTAGTTTTGAAGGAGAATTGTCCATAAAATGCAGGGAGATGGAATAGACACGGTGCAGATTCATCTAGTTTTATATGAATAAGCAACATTTTATATTATCAAGTTGATTCTCACAAATAATTTATCTCTTGCAGAAGAGACTGCTGATTGGGAAAAGGAATTACAACAGGAGCTTCAGGAATATGAGGTGGTGACGGAATCAGAAAAACGTGATGAAAACTGGGATAAAGAAATAGAAGAAATGCTGCAAGAAGAAAATTAAGCATTTCCACAAAACCACTATAACCCTGAACTTTTTTCTGAAAACTGACATGGATTTCTGCTTTCATATTTTGTTTTCTAAAGACCTTCAAAAGACATAAGAGAATCTAAAATTGTTATAATTCCATATTGGGATACAACCAGTATTTCTGTTCTTTATATGAGCAGTTTCTGGACTTCTTCATTCTTTTAAAGAAAAGAAAAGGAGACAGACTCTGCAGGTTATATCTAATAATTAAAAATGATAACATTAGTACATGAAGCAACAGTTTAGTTTGAGACATTCTTAGGCGGTCAAGAAGCTCTGCAAGGAGATTTCTAAATCTAAGAAACTCAAGTTAAGTTTGTCTACAGCGTTCTGTTTGGGATGTAAAAATGGATGTTGTAAGTAACTTAGTCCCTGAAAATAACTTTCATCACATTTGCACTCTGATCCCTGTATAATCTGTAAATGTGTACTATTCTAAGGTACTTGTAGCTAGTAGCTCTCGTGTATTTAACTTCCTTAACATATGTAGCCAAAGAATGTATAGAAAACCCTATCAAATAACTTATGATAATGTTAAAAATATTTGTTCAGACTCCAAAAGTAGTACTGATTTATTATTGATCAAATTTGATTAACTGGCAAACGTTTAAGCATTTAAATAAGAAGAGAGTTCCTACCTGTTTGAATTAACCTGTTGTTTTTATTAAATCATCATATTAAGATATTGCCTTTCCCCACAGAGAGAAATGGATTAATGCATTGTTTGTTCGGACAGCTGTTATGTTTCCATTTAATTTTGCTGAGTGAGAGCAAATTAAATTTCGCTTTCAGTGCTGAAACATTTATGTAGAACTCTGGGTGGTTTGGACATCTTTATTAAATACTGTAGATATGTATAAAATTGGCTCATTTATTTGGAGGGAGGGCACAGTGAAGGGCAAGCATATTTCAGACTTATGCAGATTTCAAAACTGTACTTTGTCACAGTGCTTAAGTCATGGAATTTAAATAAAAATAGTTTTCTTTAAAGGATTTTTTTTATTCTTATTAGGCATATGGGTATTTCCTGTAGTTTTATCATTAAGTTAGTTATTTTATATATATAAATGAAAATGTAATGTTCTATTTGTCATCTATTTCATAAACTGTGATAAAACCTTCATGAAGTCCTAAATATGAAGGAAAATGGGTAAAATGAAGCAGGAGCCATTAAGCACAATTGAATTATAGACATGTTACTTACAGAAAGCTCTGTCTTAATGACATAATTCTGCAGAAAACTTTTGTGAAGAGACTGAAAAGATTATAGCTGTAATTATTCAGTCAATGTTCATCCCATGGGAATGGAAAAGGGCTAAGTAGTTTTAACTACTGTTACTGTAAAAAAGTACTGTTTAAAATTGTCTCAATTAGCAACTTGGACAGGAAGCCCTCCTATGTTTCTTATCGTGGAAGATTGTTTCAAATGTATGTTTGGCTTCTCAAATTAGTTTCGTTCTTACTATACATTTTCTCAGCTACAAATCGCCTTGAGCATAATTTATAATGTTCTTCACTTTTAAGGTCCACTTTCCCTCCTAGTTAACAAATGCAAAATAAGTCATGGTAAATAACAGGTGCTTTAGAAGCTGTTTGTATCTGGAATTAATTAAAGGCCACAAATGTTAACTCTGTCATGCTCACTTAAAATTAGACTACTCAAAGCTTAATGCTTGCTCTTACATTTTGACAAATAAAATTGCTCACAGATTTAAGCTGGAGACATTAGGATGCCTACTACACAATTTGACACAACACCTGACACGACCTGTAAAAGCCAGGTGGTTCTGTTCTGATGGTGGCAAATTTTCCCTGGATGATTTGGAGCTCGGTATCACTGCTCCAAATGTGTGATTTCTTGAAAACCAGCCTGATCATTCCTGATGTTTTCAAATTCATGACCTGTTTATTTGCATGGGATTTATACACCAAGCTTCATCCTTCTTTTTGTGTAAGCATATATGTAAGCATATATAATGGTAATAGATATAAAACTCAATTTTTCATAAAATTTCATTGGTACATACAAAACCTTAGTTTGCCAAGTCTCATGAAAAGCAAGTATATTTTAAAAATTACTGCTAAGTAGCTCTGCCTTGGAAAAAGCAATAATGTAGCAAAGCTTAATCTGACTGAGGTCTGATATTTAAAGTCTTATCAAAAATCATCTTAATATTTTCAAATCTGCATATCTGGTTTAACCTGAAAAGCCGAAATAAGTTTTTTGTAATCCTGCACAGTTTTCAGGACTGTTTCATAATGTTTATTTAGCTTAGTGTTACAAGTGTCTAGCAGTTTTAATTGCACTTGACAAGAGGGAAAGTATGCGTTCCGCTAGTGTAACAAGGTGAACACAGGAAGACCTCTTCATTTTCGTGATGAATTTTGTAGGCATTTGTAGCCCAAGCGTGTGGTAATATATTTCATAAGCAAGTATGCAGCCATTTTTTTTAACACCATTCCAAGCACTGGAATTGAGTAGATGCTAAAATACAGCAAAAGGACAACAGTATGAAATCAAGAACAAAACCAAAAGGAAAAAAAAAGGAACTCCATAATAGAGTACTAAACTGTAGAGACAATGTAACGGAAACTGTAGTTGTTTGAAACATTGAGGAAAAGCAAAAAAATATTGTTAACAAGTTTTCTTTAGAAGAAATTGAATCTGCAGATTTTGGAATTAAGCTTTGTGAAACAGGGAGGAGACAAGCTTAGAATAATGATGCAGCTTGCTTCTGAAGTGCCAACATCCCCAGGTATTCTGTGCACCAAAGCATCCTGTTCAACTCTTCGTAACTAGTCCAATTGATGTTAATAGGCTTACAGGATTGTTTTATTCAATAATTTGTTTGGAGGAGAAGGAAGAGAAGGAAAGATTGTAAAAGCTTGTAATAAAAAGGATAGTAAAATGTTCACCTTTGGCTTTATTCAGCTGTTTGCAGCTTTTCTCTTTTTTTAAAAAAAAAAAAACCTGAAGCTTTCAATTTCCTGCATTGAGTAAACTTTAAATTTCTTTAATTTGTCATTTCATTTGGATCATAAAGCTATTTTTTTTCTTTGCTCTTTGTTTGGTGGGGTTATGTGCGTAGTACGGTGCAGTAGGTCAGTTTTAACCTCATGCATTTAAAGAATAACTCTACGTGCAGGATCATACCACGTGACTGTGAGATGCATCCTTGAACTGCTGGGCACTCAAATGTTATTGACTTTTACTTTGCAATAGCTATTACATAAAGGAGGGTGAAATGCTTCTGGTTACTTACCAGAGCCCTGAGAAGCAATAGCAGCCACACTGGGCCCTAGGTCTATTTGTAGAATTACAGCATCGAGAACCACACTGGTAGTGGTCTGGGTTTCGATTCAGCAGAAGTTTAGATGATGTATTGCACAGCCTGAAACTGTGTCTCAATAAGTGTCGACTGATACCTCCGTAACGATTGTACTGTCGCGTAGCATCAAATGATGTTATCTGCTAGTAGATATTTTTTCTAAACTACTCCTTTTTGATCCTTCTTTTCCTTTGTTTTAAACATAAGCATATTTTTAGATCAGTGTTCCTATTTTTTTTTAATGAAATGGTGAATGAATTTCTTGCTGTATTTTCTTTGTTATGTTGTAGTTAATTATTTCAGAAAAAGCAATTCCTGTAAAACTTCATAAGAGTTGCATGTCTTCATTTTCTTCTCAGTTTAGTCATTACTGCATGGTCTTCGGATATATATATGAACGTAAAGACAAATGTATTAGTGTGTCTAAATATATTCAGAAACGCATAATGTACTTTTCCTTTTCAGTTGTTACTTCTAACTAAATACCACTGCAAGAGGAGGAGCAACCAAAATAATTATCATTAGTTTGTCACGCTGTCATTTTTAATGAGACAGCACTCGGCAAAAATTCTCTTGAAGAATGAATCACTTGCTTCATTTCATAAAAGCATGGTTTTCATTATGGGACAGATTGTGAATGTTTTCCTGTGCTAATTCAGGGATTCATGAGACTATGACAAACCTTTGCAGATATACTTAGGAGGTGTGCTTAATCCAAAACTACATAGGCAGAAAAGTTACTTTTTCTCAATGTAAGAGGTCCTGACAAAGTAGGAAAGCTGGAAGAAAAATGCAATTAGTTAAGGGTTTTATATATATATAACCCTTATATATATACATATATATATATTTTTTTTTAAGTTTAGTGTGGGTTCTCTAAGTTGTATGCATGCACCAAGCCTTAATTCTGCAATTGCTTTTATTTATTTGTTCTCTTAAGCAATGGCTTCCACGCTCAAATGTGAAGGTTTCAGAGCCAGATAAAGCTACTGTTTCTCTGCATTTCCTATCCTTCCTGAGGAGAAATGACCCAATTTAACAGTCAAATAATGACCGGAGAATAGATTGATTACATCTAGCTTCTTCTCCCACTTAGTTCAGAAATGTTAATGCTGGCCATATGCTCTTCTGTGACTTTGATGCCTGCAATTTAAACATCAAACAGTTTTGCTTTTGCTGTATCATCACCAGCTTGCATCCTGTATCATGTATAACAGGACTTTCAAGCCCATCATGTGCTGGGTGGATGAAAAGTGCTACTGCAAGAGCATTGCTGGGGTGGAGAGAAGCCTCTGCATATATTTAGTGTGGACGTGAAAATAATCTGTCTCAGTGGGACACGGCCTCAAAGAATTGGTGGGAATGTGAGAGAAAGACCTGGAATCATTGCCTAAGCAGGCAAAAGTACTGGAACATAGGATCTTTAAGGTGGAGGAACTGTCAAAACAGGCACACTGCTGGTCTCTCCGGCTATGTCTGTGCTAGTCAACTGAGCAGTGTCTGAGCTCTTGCTGATGCCGAATGCCTATAGAGGTAATCTGTTACAAAGACCCCTAAAATGCTTGCCCTGAGCCAACTAGCCGTCTCTCCATTGGTTCCTGGCCGCTGAGTTGTTCCCGGTGGAGCTGGCTGAGCTACCAAGCACCTGGGGTGTGATGGGGAGTGGTCTGCGTCCTGTTGGTCTTGGTGCGGGAGGACAATCGCAACAAGGCTTAACTCGCTACCGCAAGCACAGCCTCTGGCTTGGGTGGCCTGACTCCAGCAGTGGCTGGTGTAAAAAATGACACAAGCATTAGGTTAGGCACAGCAGGGTTAATCAGATCCTCAGACTGATCACCTAGTCATGGGTGATCAAAGATTTGCCTTGAGACCCCCATGAATGACATCTGTATTCTCTTTCAAAAAACATTTGCAATAACCTGTAACTGGCTACGATTCCTATCAATACAAATGTCTGGTTCCTTTTTCAGTCTTGTCCCTGACTTCTTTGGTATAATGAGGTAATTAATTTCTTAACTGGGGGGAGGTCTTTTTATTGGCCTTTAATGTGCCACTTAGTAATTTAGCTGCACTCTGTGCTACAGAGGAAAACAGAAGAACCTGAGTTTTCTTTCTTTCCATCATGTCCCGCTTGTTGCTTTCCTGAGACAACTAAGCAATTTCAGACTTTTCACTCTTGTCACACAGGAGCGTTTCAGAGCCCCCAGCAGTTTTTGCCAGCTTTCCTTAGTGCTCATTGAACTTTGGCGTCCATGTTCACGGATGGAGGTGTGACATACGCAACAAGCACGTAGAGGAGTGCACCGCCCAGCTGACACATGCTGGTTTTATTTTTCTGTACTACTCCTCATCCGATTCCTTTTGCATCCTGACATCTTGCTTGTTTTTTTTTTAATTATAGCTGTATGTTGAGCCAATACATGTTTACAATATTGTCCGCATTGAGCTCCACATCAATTTCTCTAATTGTTATCATTTAATTTTAGGATCCTGTGAAGTATAGGAGTGGTGATTTGGTTGTTTGTTTGTCTGGGTTTTTTTCCTTCTGTTTCCCTCCTCCATTTTCATTTTTGATCGGGTATTTTGTGACAAGTAACACTGGAAGAATTTCAGTTTCTATTTGGTACCAGGGAGAAAGTATTCAAAAAAAAAGAAAAAAGAAAAATCTGGTAGTCCGTAGCTTCTTGAAAATTTTGATAAAAGCAATCGTGACAGTAATCCTGATGAAAAGGACACAGCCAAATTTGGTGCTGCATTTCAATAGTTTCCTCACTGCCTTATGTGTTGTAACAATGCTGTAAGAAAAGAAATACTGCCTGTATTTCATAGTTTCTCAATTGTCATTGATAAGATTTTTAAGTATCTTGTTCCAGTTATCACCATAGTATTCTTACTGATGTATTTAAACAAATAGTCAAACAAATTTTTCACCAAGTTCTAGGAGTCCCCAACCCAGCGATTGCAATGAAGTACTCGAGAGAAGCATCAGACTGACTGCTTATGTGTATCGAGTTCATGAAGTCAGACTACTCTTAGGTGCGGTAATAACCACGTAACTTGGGTGTAGTTAGTAAAAATAGGTTACCCTGAAAACATAATAAAAAGTTGATGACTAAATATTTTTACAACTGGATGCTTAGTTATGTCCTAAAATAAATAAATAAAAACACCTAATTTTCCTAAAATTTCAGCTTCCTGCCTGTCAAAACACAAGACCACTATTTTTGGTGCCCAATAATTAAATAGCTTACTGGCAATGGCTGTTTGGGGGGAATACCTACTTGGCTGCTCCTCGTATACAGTCTGTATCTGTTCATCCCTCATATGAGCAATCTCCAGGAGGGTCATTAACAGGGCATAAGTGCAAATATGTCCTCAACCTCCTAAGAATTCTGGTATTTACTTGCAGGACTGGAATATTTATTTCCAGTATTGTTGATATGCACTTTGCTGCTAAGTGCATTTTTGAAAGAAAACAGTTGACAAAAACAAGTGAAGAGACATAGGAAGAGAACCATAAACGTAACTGAAAATACTGAAAGTAGTTATTTAATTCAATTTCACATTAGTGTTCTTCAGAGGACAATAAAACAACAAGAAATCTTCGCATCTGAGACCTGTGACTGAGTGTGGAAGCTGATGGTACTGCTCTTTCTATGCCTGCAGTAGCTATCCTCTAAAAAATATATATATACTTCTGTAAAAACCGACATGCTAGGAAGCTGTTATCTTTCCTCACAAAGTGATTATAATTGATTTTGGCATGGTATCAGCAGAAAAAAACTGCCAGCTCATGTATGAAAAGAATTACTGCTGAAAATAAATACTCTAACATCTTACATTTTTTGAACAAAACTTTGTTCTGCTTGATGGAATTGCCTCACATGCTTCTGCTGCCTGACACATGCCAACTTCTTTGGCACCCAAATTCACCAAAACAGGCCTTATAATGGATTTTATGACGGTTAGGGCTTACAGCCAGCAGGAACTCTGTGGTTCTGTATTCTGTTCTCTCTCGAAGTATCTCATCTTTATAATTCATCTTCCTTGTATTCCGAAAAGTGCCTATCTGGGGAAGTGGAAGGGGAAGGAGAGAGCTAGAGTAATTTATGTTTTGCTACATGTATACTTTCAAATAATGCTTGGGAGAAATTAAAAGTAATTTTAAAGCCATAGTTAAGGATTCCATGAGCCTTCCTGGGATGGACAGGAGCATATCTGCATGGATCTCTTGCTAGTCTCCAACGGAATGGATGCAGGGGAGAAATCCTAAAGCATCAAAATTCTGCAGTGGGAGAGGAGTGTCCCGTTCTTTGTTCTCCACGAATCGTAATAGCATTATGCATTTGTAAAAGAACAAGTCTTATTTTGGGGGAGAAAAACTCCATCTAAAGATTAGGATATACCCAAAAAATGTAAAATTATTTTTTATCTCGAAATTAGTGGTTGGACAGGCCTGGTAAGTATAGGTACTGTCTCACAGAAATTATTTTATTCAGCGCAAACATCCACTCTACCTATTCTCTGAAGGTGGAAGTTGTTTAGGGTTTTTTAGAGCGATGTTTTTATCCAGTAACTACATGAAGGAACACAAAGATTCCCCTCGTGTTACGAAGAGGTTGAGTTTCTTTCCCTGGAAAGCAAGAACATACGCATTTCCAAAATGTTTCTGGCTTGCCTCAGTTTTAAGTTCTCCGACAGCATTCCTCCAGAAGACCAAGGCCCGCCCGTGTGCGCGGAACCGAGCGCGGGCTCAGAGGACCGCACGCGTGCCTCAGCGGCTCCACGCCTTCTTTCAGCGTTGGCTGTCACCCTCCCTTCCACAGCAGCAACCCCCGAACCCGCAGCTGCCTCCCTGCCAGCAGGAGCCACAGGAGAGGAGCAGGGCTTGGAGGAGGAGAGCCTTGCCGCGCACCGCCCTGCTCACAGGGAGCGCTCGGGACTGAGCAACTTCTCCGGCGGGGCAGCGCTACGAAGACGCCCCGGCCGCAGTCCCGCTGCTGGCCGTACCGCTACCCAAGCGCCTCGGTCTCCTCACAGACGTCCCGCTCCGCCGCAGGAGACCCAGCTCAGCACCCCCCGTCGCTGTCAGCGCTGCCGCAGGGCGCGGCGCCCGCCCCGAGCCCCGCTTCGCCGCCGAGACCGACAGGCCCCGTCCCGTGAGGCGCCTCTGGCGCCGCCAGGACTACATCTCCCGGCGCCCCCCGCGGCAGGCCCGACTACCGCTCCCCGTATGCCCTGCTCAGCTTTGGGCGCGGGGGAGCCGCGCGGTGCATGCTGGGACTGGGAGGGCCGCGTCGCTGCGCAGAGCACGCTGGGAAGCGTAGTCCTCTTCCCTCCGGGGAGCCCTCGCGAAGGCTCGTTCGCCCCGCCCGCCCCGGGAGCGCTCGGGGGGCGGGCGGCGCTGCGAGCGGGGGGGGCGCGAGCCTCCCACGTGAGGCGTAGGACGGCGCGGCGATTGGCTGCCGGCAGCAGAAGGGGCGGGCCGGCAGGGAGAGCTTCCGGTGTCCCTCGGCTCGGCAGCTTGTTTGGATGCTGCCGTCACATCATGGCGACGCGCGGAGCCGAGGCAGCGCGGGGAGGCGGCAGCGGCGGCGGCGGCGCGGCGGGACGGAGCTGGCGCCAGAGCCAGGGCGGTGAGGAGGAGGC
>VXAL01015758.1:53810-70775 GCA_013399475.1 Chauna torquata
TCCGCCGTGCAAAGGGTAGTGCCGTCCGGTAGCGCCTTCGTGGCGGCTGTTTGTGTTGGGTCCTGGGGAGGGGTGTAGGAGGCTGTGGAGCTGGTCTTCCTCTGGGGAAAAAACATCACTTCTCCTATTTTCTGAAGTTCATTCCTAGAAAGTGGTGTGTAACTTCAGTGTCCGTAAGAAAGCGGGTGACGTTGTTTCTGTCTTTTTTGTTGTTGTTGTTGTTGTTTAAAATCCCTCAATATTACTTAATACGCGCACAACGAAAGGGAATTTAATTCAAACACTGTGAAGTGTAGCAGGGTGTATCGAGTAAATTCTACATGGACGATTTTTAATCTACAAAAAATATTCAAGTGCTCTCTTGCAGATTTTTTTTTTTCCCCATCTTGGTACACAGACGCGTACCTTTATTTTTAGGTTTCTTTGTGACCTGTTTGCATTGGGAATTCAGAACTTGTTTTTTCCAGAAACATTCTGTGGATGACTGGAAAACTACTAGGTTTAGAGTAAAGAGGAAGTGAAACCTCGTTGTGGGAAGTGATTCACACAACATTAAAGGTTTTCTTAATTAACACCTGTCTCAGATGCTCCCATTAAAAAAGGGCTGGTGAAATGTGCAGCACCTTGCCCTTCCTGTAAATGCACTGACAGTTTCCATTTAAGCTTTGGGTTTCTCCAGTGAAATTTTTGTTAGAATTATCGGAAGTGTTTTCTAATGTTTTATGGTAACAGTGCTTTCAGAGCACTGGAAAGAAAGATACAAACCCAATGTCTTTTTTCCTTGAGGTCATGTTTGAGGTAAATAAAAAAGACGTTTTTGAAAGCAGGAGTCTTTTTTGGCCTTGCAACACAGGAAAATGCAAGAAACGTGGAAAGGGAAGAAAAAAAAAGTAAGGACCGTAAGCAGGGGCCACATGAAAATGTAAGTGTCTGAACCAATGTTAAGGCGTGAATTTAAGGTCAACAGTATTAATATCAGAATACTTTTAACATTAATAAGGATGAAATATGGGTTTTCAAAGTAGTTGTTTCTTAATCTTCCTCCTGCTGTGTTGGGACATGTAACCTTGCAATACTCTGGGACTAATGATGACCAAATACTGAAGATGCCTCAGTCCAGTATTTTGAAGGTAGATGAAGGAGCGCATAGAACACAGCTTTTAATGTAATGACAGAAGAGGGTGAAATACTTGTTTGAAGTGACTTTCTGACTAAGATCTCAGTTCACTGGGGAGGCCACCTCAGAGGGCATCAGGTTTTCAGAAAGGTATAACTAGACTGCATGGTCGCTTAGGTCAGTGAGCACAATATACAGAAGTACGGCATGCAGAAATAAACTTAAAAAACTGGTCTTGTGGTCAAGCACCTGAATTATTGTTGCTGGACCAATGGATGAAGGTACACCTGCTATAAAATTCAAACTCAAATTTTATGGCATCCAAAAATGCTAGTTTTTATGAAGGAGACATGAATAAAATTAGAATCCAGAATGACTTTAAGCTGATTTTCAGCACAATACGCTAAGTTAAATGAAGTTTTCTTAAGTATCGACGCTGAGGAAAAATATATTGTGTTCTTTCAAACCCAGTTTTCCTGTGTTAGCAGGTAAAAGTATATTGCTGGGAAGCAGGAAGACTAAAATTTGTTCCAGACCATAAACCCTTAAGACAAAGCTGACGTACGGTTTCCCACAAGATTTTTATGTAATTGGTTAGCTATGTGTATATGCTCTTTCTAAAGCTTCTAGGATACTTTTTTTGAAGGTAGTAACAGTTCTGAAGGCAAAGGTTGTAAAAGCCTTTTTACAGTATAAACCAACCACTACTATAGGGAGTGTAGGAAATGCTTTTGATAGATTGTTTGTTTTCTAAGGGTGATTTGGTAACATTTAGGACAAATGGGAAGTTGGGGTAGCTACTGATTATGATCTCAATAAGAGATACAGAGAGGTACCTCACTTTTCAGGTGTTTTGGAGAAGGGAAGATTGAGCATGTGTATGTGCACGTTACAATTCACATAGAAACAATGTACTTAAAGTATAGGTACTTTAGTATACATAGCATCAACACTATGCACAGTATATTTTTAGATAGAACTGTATGTTAGAGACTTTAGTTGGTACTAGAACAACAACAACAAAAAGTCTGTTGACAATATATTTTGCCACGGTGGGATAGACTCTGTCTAGGTGTTCTTGTGTAGTGGATGTTGCTGAAGCAGTGCTGTTTGACGTAGAAGAGTTGGCTTAAGCTCTTGTGATTATAGGCAGTTTCATAAATAGGGTGCCTGTCTTTGTGCTCTCATCTTTTAGGTATGAAGTAAGGTAGGGTTTTTCTGATGTGCACCTTTTTGATCAAGGTACAAGTTGAGAGAACAGAGCAGACTACTGACCTAAAACTTCAGGGTGAGCAGGAGTGATGTTACCAGTAATTTTCCTGCAGGCATCCTCAAGCAGTTTGGCCTGTAACTCTATTTTAAATAGCTTAACGATGGTATGCTTATTAGAAATGTCAGTGTCTCATAATAGCTGGATTCACAGCTAGATATGTAGCAAGTATCTTATTTCTTAATGTTGGAAGTCTCAGTTTTGGTAAATACTCTTGTGATCTTGTGTTATAAAGTGCCACATTGTGCAGCACGTTCTTGATGTTTCTTACTGAAATTCTTTCTAGGTATGTTACAATCTAATTCCGGTCTGTCAAATTTTACGCCACACATCATTACATCGGGTTGGAAGCTGGCAGGAAGCTGAGAGACCATGGTAGCAGCTTAAAAAAGGGTAGCAGTGATTTCAGTAGATGGTCTTTGGTGGGGTGGTTTTATTTTGTTTTTATTCAGTCAGTACTGAATCAGCACTTTTATACAATGTGCTGTTTGAAGTGCTCTGTTCTGGCTGGAATGTAAAAATGAGAAGTTCATTTGTCTGATTAGTATGTGTTTTGGGGAGGGGAAAAAAAAGGTATTCGTTTTTGGTTTGTTCTGTCTGTTGTCTCAGTAAGGGGGGCAATTTCAGTGATACTGAAGTGATTTAGTCTAACATTTTCATTGTGGCATTTGTTATTGCTATGCTTCAACTTGAAGACTGATGCAAATCAAATCTGAAATGATCTGTAGTTGATGTTTTAAGAGTAAAATCAAGTTTTTTAAGAAGGCTGCTCAGACTTCTGGTTATGCTGTTAATATCTAAAGTGACAGCTCATAACACTAATGTAGAAAACTCTTTGTTAATGGTAATCAGGAAGTCATCTAGCTATTATTGCTTGTGGCCCCTGTCAGGCAATAACAGGTTTCTCAGTGCTTAAAATAAACGCTTTACAATCTAGGTTAAATACGTTATAGTTTTAGTATGTTGTCCTCCTACCTGTCGGTTCTACTAGAATTTATGGATGACAATTTGATGGAATTGAACTAGGTTTTTTAGTTATTCTTATATGTAATCAGGTTATGCTAACTGCTGGTAGAACCCCTTCTCTAAATACAGTATTCTAGGCTGTGGTCACCAATTTCTAATTATATTTAAGACAAGAAAATTGGACATTACAAGAGCTATCTACTGCCACGTTGTGCTTTGGTTTTGACGGGAGCAGGATTGCTTGTCAGTAAGCTTAGATTTGTTCAATGTTCATTGGAAAACTGGGAAACCAAAAGAAGGTTGAAAAGTTCTGTTAGAAAGTTCTCTCCTTTCTTCCACTACTGCTATTATTTTCAAATATATTTGAAATGCACAAGGCACATGTACACAAACCTTGATCTTCAATTCATTAATGTGATGGGTAACTTCTGCCTTCTCTGCTAGACTTTGGAGGATGACTCTAATCTGAAAATCCTTGTGGTTTTTTGACCAAGGAGTTGAGAAATAACTGGGTTGAGAAATGATTATTATCAATAAGGAATTGGACTTGCACAAAATTAATGCGGTGGTGGTATTCACTCAGTGGATGTTCCAGGTGCTTTGGAATACGCATACTAATTGCCAGCTCTGAAATGACAGATATTTAAGGTACTATGACAGTTTGTTAGTAGGGGTGGGCATTTCTCAATCAACCATCCTGCTAGCTCTTCTGTTTGGTTGGCAGGAATCACCTATTGCTGTGTAGTGGACTGGGCTGAGGTACTGATCTGGCTGTAAACTTTGTTAGGACAAGTTGCATGAACGTCGTTGCCAGCACAACGGAGAGGTGGTATGAAAAAGGGGAATGAGAAACGATAGCAGGAGTGCTGTTTGGGCACCGCTGCTTTTCAGTGTGTAACCACTGCCAGTCGGGCTGCCTCAGCTGCTTGTTGGAGTGCCTAGCTGTTTTGTGCTTGTCTTGCAAAACAAAAATCTTGAGTCTTTTTTTGGATTTCAGAAAATCTGGAAATACTGTCTCAAACCAGAAACTTGGAGATTAGGGCAGGCTTTCCGTACCTTTCACCAGGCTTCTCAGGATAAAAATCTGAATCAGAAGTTTACGTCCTGTGTAATGGGACAACTGCAAGCGTCACCTGGTGTGTTGGTACTGCAGTTCTACCTTGGTATCATGTTATGGTCAGATACCTCTGATCTTTCCTGTCTTTTCAATCTAATATGAGCTCTGCAGTACTCAGTATTCAGCTTCTGTATGAATCGTGGTTTTTAGAGAAGATCTGTGCCATAATTTCAACCACTGGTACCTACAAAAAGTTTTCAGACCTATATGGTTTTCATATCTCTTGTCCTGTTTTGGGAAGAAGCTCTTGCTTGCTGAATTTGGAGTAGTGAGCCTTTCCCATGCCAATGGAAACCTCACAGCTTAAGACAGTCTAAGGAAAAATGCACATCTTACAGCTCGAAGAGAAAATCAACTATTACATGTTGGGATAGATTATTTGTTACAGCAATTCTATTACTGCATTACCTTCAGAGGCGTTCATCAATACATTGTCTGGCATGATTGGAGAAAGATAAAACTGCGGTGTGTTCATAAAGGAGATGCATCATTTCAACACATGTAAAGAGCAGTGCAAAGTAAAAATCTTCTTTGATAAGTCAGAAGTTGTCCCTTAATGTCTACACAGATTATTTGCATTTACAAAGCTTATTGTCCTTCATGAAAGGTATTGCATTAATTCCATCTTCACAAGAATAAATCTGCCTTGAGCTAAGATCTAAAGCAGGGGACTTGCTTTGAGTGTAGAGAACAACTAAGCTCTTACGTATATTTTTAACAGTATTCATGCATGTTTTTTAATGATTTTAAATAACTTCCAAACATGCTGAAGAAATTGGGAGTTGAACTATATCTCAAAATATATTATTAGTGTTGGCTGTGTTCCTTTGATGTTGGCTAATTCCTTTTGAAGAAGAAAATGGTCCATCTGTGCAGAATATACAACCCAATGTAAACTCCTGGTTTTACAAATTAACATATTTTTAATAATAAAATATAAGATAGTCTGAATTTTTTTGTGCTTAAACAGCATCAGTCAGCATATAAACGAGCCCTGTTTTTATAACTACTTGGTCTGTAACTTCATAATGGGAATGATCACTTTATTTTGGCAGTAAAGTGAGCTCAACCCTGCTTATCATACTTAAACTATGTATGCATGTGGTAAAGTAGGATTGCAAATGGACAGCAAAAAAATAACACCTCCAAGTATTATCCTGAGTCCTGACCCCTGTAGCTTAAAAAAAAAAAAAAAACCTTGAAGTTCGCATCAGTCTGAAATGTTTCTAGAGACTGCGAATGTTGTTTTCATGATTGAGGGAGGAGTCTGGTTTTACTTAAGCTGTATGGTGATATCAGCTTGTATTCTGCTCCAAAATATGGACACATCACTGCAGTGTTAAAACAACTGGTGATGTTTAACCTTTTGGTTAAATGATTAAATGTTTTTGGGTTTAAGAAATCTTTCAAGACTGTTCTGTTTAGTTGGGCAGAAATAATATATTGTTTAAAAAAAAAAAATCATAGCTAGTAGATCTCCAAATCTGAAGCCAGCTCTAATACTCATGTTTTTTTGGGATGATGTGAATTTTAACATTTTGAAAATGGATGTGCTCCTGGTCCTGTTTATCATTCTTGTTAAACAGATTTTCTCCAACTGTAAATTAACAATCATGTTTGGCATTCTGGCTGAAGTAGTTTGAGCTCTTATCCTTGTATGTTAATGAAACAATGTATTTCTATGGGTTTCTTTGGATTTCCTACCACTTTTTTTTCCCTTTTTCTTCTTCTGGTGTGTCTCTTGAATTATTATAAAACTGATGTCTTTCAGTTCTCTGAAACTAGCTATTCTTAATTCTGGTGCATCCTCGTTTCAATTTCTAGATTTTATTTTTCATGTACAGTACATAAAAGTTTCCTATACTTAGTGTTGGTTTTGTGAGATGTACTTTTAAGAACTATAATGGAGGAGTGTTTTCATTTAAGTTTGGATGATTTAATGGCTGAGATAACATCACATTAGTTTTGTAGCTTGAAGAGCAGATTTCCGTGTGAACTCTTAATTTCTAGTATGTATAAATATTTTTGCATTATCAAGGTATTGAAACTGTTTTGTAGTAGAGAAGTTAATATTTTGGGCTGTTGTGTGCTGTTTTCCTCAATGCTCTTTAGGTTTATTCTGTTTACGTTTATTTATATACCTATCTTTACATTAAGTATCACCTTGATCAATATGAATAACAGTGGAATTTTACTTTTTTTGTCTATGCCAGATAAAGGTGGTGGTTTCCATTTTAAATACAGTTGCTTGACTTCTGACTTCTGCTTTTTCTTTTCCCTTCTGAAGCTGGTTGTTGGTGCAATGGAAGAAGCTGGATATCAGGAGATGGGAATGAATAACCAGGATCAGCTGGTGAACAGCAAATGTAATGAATGGTCTGATACAGCATTGCAGCATATGCAGTCCAACTGTGATGGCCTGGAGAACACAGGCACGTTGGAAGAAGCTGAGTATATCACAAAGAACAGAAGGCTCCTGGGGTCCGCATGCTGCTCTCAAGAGTCTCGTGAGGAGACTCCTGGGAGAGAAGAAGCCCGTACTGATCCACCTGATGGCCAACAGGATCCAGAGAATGAAAAACACAAAGAGAAAACTTTAGGTATGTTCTTCTTGGCACTTTGATTCTTAACATTTAAGTGGCTTTAATTTCAAAGATGGGCTTTAATATTTTCATAAAACAGCTATGCATTTTCTCTTATGTCTCACATTTATTTTGTAGCCAAAACTTCTCAGAATAATATGTTAAAGATCACAAAATATGTACTTTTTGCCTAGGAAAAGACAGTTCTTAATGCATATGTAAGAATCCTTCTGCTGATAATGATAATACTATTTTTGCAGCAACTTAAAAAAAAAAAGTCATTACTAATAAGCTGTTTTAACTTTCTGATTGTTGGATTAATTGTTAAATTTGTGATTGCGGTGTTAAGTGCTATCACTGCTGATATTTAAATTCCAAAAGGCATATTAAATACACTTGTGTAAGTATCTTTCATTAGCAAAACATAACCTTTTTAAATTTCAGTCTGTCAAGTTTTTCTTTTTCTTTGCTTTTATAAATCGTAAAAATATTTTTGTGGTTTTAAGATTAAAGTAGCTTTTGGTATCCGAGTTACGTAATAGCATATAGCCAAGACAAATGATTCTTACTGTGATGACTTCCTATTTGTCACCTGTTAGATATTATGCAGCTATGAAACCTGAGAAGAACTTAAACCACACTAATTTCTGATGCTTCTGTATTTTATTTCTAAAGACTGGGCTGCTTTTCTGGTATTTTTTTTTCTCAATATGGTTGCCTTCCCTTCTTTTCATAGGAAAAGAAGTGCTATTATTAATGCAAGCCTTGAACACACTTTCTACTCCAGAGGAAAAGTTGGCAGCTTTGTGCAAAAAGTATGCTGATCTGGTAAGTAATTTGTGAAGATAACACATGAATAACTCTTGATAATATTAACAGTGGAATGCAAGAACTTCTAATACAGGACATTTAACGATTTTGAATGTTTCACAGTGTTTGTAGGAGAATTAAAGTGAACACACAGCCTTATTGTGAATATTGCTTCAGCCAAACTTGCATGTAGTCTTTTCACTTCTACATGACTGCCTAAATCTAAAGAAAAATTAGGTTATGATAACTTTTTGATAACCTGCTACTGAAGCGTAATGTTAGGATTAACAGAAAAGCTAAGTTTCTTTTGGAAGTAAATATTTTTTTAGCTTCTGTCTGTTGACAGTGCTTTTGTGCTAGTATTTTATAATTTATGCATTTTATGGTAAAGGGAAAGAACATACTGTGGCAGACTTGAAAAAATTCAGTTACGCTCAACTCTTTAGGGATTAGGGGTGGAGTTGGAAAGATCTAGGTTTAATTCTGCTTTGTGCTTTATGATCGTACAAAGGAATGGATTAGAAATGTATGTATCTCTTCAGTAACGGACCAAAAAGGCAAAATATTGGCAGTTATTGATCGTAGAGTGCATTCCCACTCTAGCAGAAAAGATAATATATTTTCTAAATTGATAGCAAAATTGGGTGGAAAAATTGGCTCATAAGTTGACACATGTCAGAATGTGTATGTAGGTGAAAATGCTTCACTTGTTCATCTTGAGACAGGGACAACCAAGAATGGAAATACTGTGTGTATGTGTTTTCCTACCGTATTTGTAGATATAAAATGAAAGCAAAAGTAAATAGATAACTGAATAGCTTGATAAAGACAAGGATTGCATTCTCGTTGTCAGGTGTGTTATATATGGAAATGATTCTGAAAATGACATAATGGCTGCACAACATGGCATAACTCTTCTCAAATAAATTTATTTTTCTTTTGAGATTAATGATGTCTCCAGAGCCTTGAGAATGAGCTAGTACGTAGTCTTTTTAGTCACAGAGGCAATAATAACTATTTAGGTTAGTTCTGTTTTTGCAAATTCTGAGTCCTCCTTGGAGTCTGTTACGGTTTTTTTGCTTCATTTTTCTTGCTCTCATGTGTGTGCTCTTTTTCACATGAGTGAATTTCCTTCAAAACCAACAGCTTCTCTAAGAAATCCCTTTCGTTTAAATGAGAAACAATAATAGTTCCATACTGCAACTCAAGGATGGGGAGCCCACATAAAAATGAGCTTTGATATTGTGAGAGAAAATGCAGTAAATGAGTTGAATCTTATGAGCAATTGCTTGTGCATGTGGTGCCTTTTCTATTTAAGCAAACAGCTCCCATGTCAAGTCAGTGATGATGGTGGCAGCCTGCGTGAGGAGCTAGGTTAGGATGAGTTCCTTAATTCTGCAGAAGGAAAACAGTCTGTGCCGTCTTCGCTTTTTGAATTTTCTTGTTGAAGGAAAGACTTCAAACAAGGAACTGCCAGACTAAATGAATAGTAATTTCCTTCAAGAAGCTTGGCAATCAGGAGAGACCTGTTTCCTCTTCCAGGAGAGGATCCATGGTCTATTGTTTGAATTGCCATCCTAGAAAACTAGTTGTTCTCCCTGTGATGCTCAGAACTGCTGGGAGGTTGGGTGGGAGCTCATGCAGGTGTAAGAGTAGCTTAGTTTTATTACTTAGAGGTACTCTGTTCCCCTTGAGTTCAGTTTGATCTGGTTGTGCACCTTTTAAGATGCGTTCTTTTCTTTCATGGTGGTGAACCACTGGCATAGGTGTCAGATTTAATGCCAGCAGAGGTTTGAACTGTTTATGACAGTGCACCTACAATGCTTGTTTTCTTTTTTTAAAGATTCATCATCTTTAAAGCTCACTGTCAGGTTTTTCAGTGGTGTCTCATGAAAAGGACTGTACAATAAAGGTAGGAATGCCACTCTCCTGGCAAAAGATCTTCCACAATTTTTTTTCCTATTTTGGAATCTTATCAGAAGATCAGTTTGTGATGCAGGAAGGTTTGCATCCTTGGTGATGTGTCTCACACTGGCACGCTTTTACAGGCCTGAAGTTTCATAGGTATGCAGACAGCACAGCCACTTGAAGTGTTTTTTCTGGCCACCCAAGGAAAGGGCTTTATGTTTGGATATCAAAACATTTCCTTAAGGTTCCTTTACTCCAAACTAGATGAAATACAAATTTGATTTACTGTTGTCATGGAAGTCCTTGACTTTTATTCTTTCTTCTATGCTTTAGCATTATTTTGAGCTCTTTCAGAAAACCATCATTGTGTTCTTCTGTCATGGTGATGTTCCTGATTGCCAGCCTTCTTTTCCTGTAGTGTCCCGAGGCTGAGGCACTATCTAATAAGGAGCAGTATTACACTTAACATTGTTACCACCTTTACAACATATCAGACTCTAATGTGGTTTCTCGGGGAGCCCAAAAATCAAATGCAATGGAACTCATTCTCAACTAGGTATTATTGCAAGAAACTCTTCGATTCACTGGATGTTCATACAATAGATTTTGGAAGTCTGCATGGATACAAAGTTTAGCACTATCAGCTACCATCTAAATAGTCTAAAGGAAATGGATTCAAAATTTTGTTTCAAATGGTTGAGACTACAGATCTCTTAAGTCATCAAAGCCTGGGCTGTGCAGCTTTAATAATATTTGACTTGATTTGTGTCAGGGCTGCTGGTTGTTATCTGTTCCTTTCTGAAGTAACTTAACATTCTACAAACTTGTATCAACTACTGCTTCCTTCAGTAGGAACTCCTGATGACAAGAACTCTGCATGGTTCTGTGGGTGTTTCTTCTTGACAGTAAAAACAAGACCTACTGGATAAACAGTTGTGTGTAACTTACAGATAGGAGAGCGGAAGGAATTGTGACTTGCTGAAACGCCGGTCTCAGCTGGCTTTTAATTGTATCTGCCACATCCTCCTTTCTCAGGCCTAGTCCTACCCATGCCTGTAGCTGAATATAAGCTGATAGCCCATGGTCAACAGGTCTGTGGCCCCTGTTCCTCAATAGCAAATATTTGTCAAGTTGGAATGTGTATATTTTCCTCTCCTATCCTTACATACTTAGAATTGTCTGTAGAATGATGGGAGTTTCTTTTTAAGATAAGTGTAGGGAGAAATTACTTAATTTCTTTGCTTTCATCTGAAATGTTTAAATGTTTGTTCAATCTGCTTGTGTAGATGCATAAAGATGGTCTTGGCTGTATTTATTTTATAAATGTACTCTCTAATGTTAGTTGGAGGAGAGCCGGAATGTTCAAAAGCAGATGAAGATACTGCAGAAAAAGCAAGCACAAGTTGTGAAGGAGAAAGTCCACTTGCAGAGTGAGCACAGCAAGGCCATTTTGGCACGCAGCAAACTGGAATCTCTCTGTCGGGAGCTTCAGCGTCATAACAAGACTTTAAAGGTTAGTTTATTGACATAAATTATGGCGCTGGGGGCGGGGGTAGAAATCCTAGTTATTGATGATTGCTTAAAATCAGGGCTGCTGCTTTTTACTTACTATTTTTGTCCCGTTTCTGTATTACTGATTCTGTATTACCTGTAGATGATGAGTAGCATATGGCATAAGTGTACCTGATTCTTTTAAGGTAAAGAACGGGGGGATAGTTCAACTGGCTAAAACTTCTACCTCAAACTGGTTCATAGACCTTATTATTTGCGGCATGTGGTCTTACCATATTTATTTCTGGGAGCAGTACTGCTGAAAAAAATAGCGCAAGTGAAATAGCAGCATGAAATGGCAGTGTATCAAAAAAGGCTTAATTATGTTAGAATACAGTTGCTAGGAGTGAAATGGAAGAGCCATGATATTATTGTCTGTAATTAGTGTAGGGAATTGCATTGTAGTATCAATTCTGTTTTTAACATCTGGGTAATTCTTCCGCTTGCAGAGGTATGCATGTAGTATCTTAAAATGCCAGTGGAATTAGTAAGAACAAGATTCTCTAAAAGTTTTGGAACTTCATTCCATTTACTTTATTTAGGTGGATTAGTATACTGTTACAATTGTGGCTTATGTTAACTCTGGTATTTTAGAACTTGAAACTGTACAAAAGTGAATTATTATCTGCCTCAAATATGAGAAAGGTACATGGTCTTTCTTGACCACCATCACTTTCTCATACTTTCTCATAAAAGGAAGAAAACATGCAGCAAGCACGTGAAGAGGAGGAAAGGCGAAAAGAAGCAACTGCACACTTCCAGATTACGCTGAATGAAATTCAGGCTCAACTGGAACAGCATGATATACATAATGCCAAGCTCCGTCAGGAAAACATTGAACTGGGGGAAAAACTGAAGAAGCTCATTGAGCAGTATGCGTTGCGAGAAGAGGTACCTCATTTATGCTTCTGGTGGGAGTCTGTTAGTTCCTTGACTATAAGGATCAGATAATTATTTAAAGGGAGAAAACATTTTAGTACTTCACATGCATCATATGTATGATTTGAAATATTCTTTTTACTTTACTACCTTGAAAAATTACGCAGTTGTTTAGCCTACTGTCTGCCTCTTCTGTTTCCATGGTTTTGCACCTCTGTATTGAAGATGCATTGAAAAAATCTTTCACAGTGAAAGTGGTTGAATATAATTAAGTCATCTGGAGCTTGTGGAATCTTTGTCTTTGGAATTATTCAGTACTCAACTGGGCAAGGTGTGAACAACCTGATCACTTGAAGTTGACCCTGCTTTGAGTGGGCATTTGAACTAAATGACTTCCAAAGGTTATTTCCAACATAAATATGCATTAATAGTTGTAGTTGTTCTAAAGTATAATTTCACATCATAATGTGAGAGGGTATATAAGTTGTTCTCTTTATTTGTTTTGGTTCATCAACGTTTTGTTTGTTGGTTTGACAAACTACTTTGTAGCTCTTGTTAGCATTCAATCATCTTAAGCTATCATGCTTTAAGAATGTATTTGGACTGGTGTTGTGGAAATGACTGTACTTTAGGGCTGAGCTAGTTTTAATTGCAACCAGTATGTGCGGTAGCCAGTCTAAGTTACAGCAGTGTGGAAACTCAGGGCTGTTCTTGTCAAAGAGAGAACTAAGTTTGAAGGTGTTCTGCAGCTTGAGGGAGGGGGCGGGGGGAACAGTATTAATAGTTCTTAGTTGGCATAGGAGGTTTGGAATATGGCTTCTTTTTTTTTAACCTGGATCAGTGGGAAAGTTCACTGTATACTCTAGTTCCCTACCTCCTGTGAATATGGAATATTTGTATATACAGTGAGATAATTTGGGGAAGAGAAAAGGTAGGAAGTTACCTTGTGCTACTTTATGCTTGGGAGTAAGACTGCATAATTGTTCATTGATTTGTGGAGTTTCGTGAGCCAAATAATCTAATTGCAAGTCTTGTTTGTTTTGAGCTTTTTTAATTTGAGGATAGAGCTTTTAGGAGTGATGTTCAAAAGTACTTTAAGGGTTAGAGGTAGATACACCAGCTTTAAAAGAGAGGATGTAGACTACTTGTTACAGGATTTCTGAAAACATCTGGTGCAAAGTGACTGACAGTATTCTAACAGTTTAATAAAATATGCTTCTAACTAAGGCTTCCATAAAAGATACGGTGTGGTTATAACTGATGGAGGGGAAAAAAGCATGCAAGTCTGCTGCTGCTTTCTCTTTTACATGAAGCTTCTCAAGAATATGCGTTCCACCTCCCACGTGCATGTAGTTACCTTAACTGAACTGTGTGCTGTTTATATTTGACTAATACATTTTTTTCTTTAGCATATTGATAAAGTATTCAAACATAAAGAACTGCAGCAGCAACTTGTGGATGCCAAACTACAACAAACTACCCAACTTATTAAAGAAGCAGAGGAAAAACATCAGCGAGAAAGAGAGTTTGTAAGTGAATTCTCCGTGCATTAGAAAAGAAATAACGGAACCCACCAAAGCACACTTCTCATGATTTAAAGCAAATAAAGCAGATAGCGAACTTAGGGGAGTGTATTTTGAAAGTTAGGGTAGTTTTTCAACATCAAGACTGAGATGTAAGTTTTGTGTATGATACATAAAATATTAATGTCCATATGCACAGGCAAGTAGTGTTACTATTTGTGTTTTACTCAGCAAATGTGCTGGATATCATCTGGATTTTTTCTTAGATTGGGAAAAGTCCTGATGTGAAGCACCAAAGGTACTTTCTTGCTGCCATGGGGTTGTAACTTCTGTTTTTACGCTATAGGAAGTAACAAAAGCAGAATAAAGTGTATGTTCTTCTGAGCTGTCTGTCTCCGAAACTATGCCTGATGTTTTATTTGTATGTTGGTAATGAGCAGTTTACTTCCAGTCTTTCAAAAAGTTAGCTTTCAATTAAAAGTAATAGCCTTAGGAGAAATTGTTTTTTTTTTTTAATGGAGCTGTAAGTTACAGTAAAAGCAGACTTTTTGCCTAGATAATCTTAAAATGATCATCCAGTGTTGAACTGTTCTACATTATTAAAAAATAATTTTGAAATCCTAAGCTGATGAAAATCTGTTCAAAGATGACTCTACAGAATGGTCTCAAATTAAAACAAAATTGGTTTGAACTAATCCGTAAAGGTAATATTAGTGACTGGAGAAATGGAGGTGAAAAATAAATTAGAAGTCACAAAAAACTTATACAAGTAGTTCATTAGTGACCTATATGTAATTTTAGCAGTTCGGACTTGCTACCAAAATAGAAACATAATTGAATTGTGGTACTACTTTAAAAAAAAAAAGTCTCAGTAAAATTGTTTCTGTATGCCAGCACATGCTTTAAATAGTATATATTGAAATATAGCTTAAAAATAAATAAATAAATAATGTGAGGAAACATGGTTTGAATGGCCCTTAGGTGGTGTTAACCTTTGTTCATTTTCGTCATAGATTAAGTTCTTTATGCCATTCTTATGAGTGTTTCCTTTGTGTTTTTCTTCACTTTTTTTAGCTCCTAAAAGAAGCTACTGAGTCCAGACACAAATGTGAACAGATGAAGCAACAGGAAGCTCAGCTCAAGCAGCAGGTATTCTTTTGAAATGGAGTGTTCTTCAATATCAAGAAATTTGTGTCTGTAGTGAAATGTAACACAACTTGTGGGAAAAAATGGATGTTATCATTCATCCGATAAAATGTTTTTTATGATAAGTACTTTCTGTTTTTAATTAAACCTTAAGTTTAATTTTCAGCAAGTAATTCCTCAGTAGTGTCATATGAAGCATAAATAGTAGAGAATTGACATTTAGAAGTTGCTGTTTAAGACCTTTGGAGAGTGCTGTTAACTGGAAGGTGCTAAACATTGAATTGCTGGAGTTGGTATCCTTTTAAATTATTAATTAAATTAATAGCAATAGTATTAGCAAGAATAGAATCATTATAGTTATTTCTTGTTTATGGTTATTCCTTGTCTGCTTTGAAACTGTTCTCTTTTGCAAAGGTATTTTATCTTCTTTATAGCTGTTCAGGACCAGAGAGACCTTGTGCCTTTCTATATAAAGAGTTGGGTATGGACTTTACCTGTGTAGGTTTTAAAATTTGTTCCTGGTTCCATCCTATCCTGTTGCAGGGGAATAGGAGCAAGCAGTGTTTTGTTTATCCTTGTAGTTATTCAGATTTTGTAACCTAAAGCTGAGTGTCCACAAAAAAATTACTGTCTTCAAATTGTTTCCTTGCTGTAAATGCTACGGCCAAATCCTCTGTGAGAGTGGAGAGATGGTCTCCTGTTTCTGTGCTGCTGTTCTGGGTCACCTGCAGTCATTGGACCCATGTGAGCTCAGCACATAAGGCAAAGGGAAATGGTAGGTTAAGCTAACATTGTAACATTTGAGAAGCAGCAGCTATTCCTTTCATAGTGTTTCTCTTCCTGCTTCAGTTTGAGTTTTGTATTAAGTCTCCTTGCAAGTTGGTTCATGCCCTTTTTTCATACTTTACCTAATTCTTTTCCCAGCTTTCCAAACAATCGCATTTGAAGCGTATGTATGTGTGCAGTTAAAAGTAGTCGTACATGCACATCTCCACTAGAACTGGACTGACTGATGTCCAGATTCCCCCAAATACTTTTTGCTGTTTGTCCCAAATAGCTTTCTGCCACGTGTAGTCTTCTATGTTTTGTCTTCAAACTGGTTCCTTCTATTTAAAATCCCACTGCCTTTTTGTTGTATTTTTGGCTTTTTATAGTAACAACGGGTATTAGATGAGATACGAAGTTCAGTCACAGTAATGGCAGAGTCATAATTTACAGTTGACAAGCTAGGCTAATTTTTTTTATGAAATTTCCTCTTATTTTTAGAGGAAAGTACAGTATCTGTGCTCTGAATTGTGTTGTCCTGCAACACCTGATGTAAGAATTGAGAGAACTGATTACTCTTGAGATTGGGTAAGAAGTTACTAGACTAAATGGTCTTGGCGTTTGAACTTCTGTATTCTCAGAACATCAAATTACATACTGATAGTACAAGTTATTTTTAGATTTATGCTTCATACTAAAACGTTTTTTGGAAAATGGTGCTAATTAACATATTTTGCTGTTCCTGATGACTGATGTTGTGGTGCACGGCAAGAAACTTTTTCGTAAGTGAAGAGCATTAATATTCAGTTACAGAAACTAGGGCTTTTCACTATTAAATGAATTCCTTGTCAATATTCACTTCCCATAATTTTTGCTTACTGGCTGGATTTTGTAGGTTATGAATGTATATTTTGAATTCTGGGTTCAGTCATGTTTATTTTGTCCCAGCCTTGGTTGTTAGCTTTGGCTGGTTAAGGTGGAAAGGTAGGTCTTTTTCTAAGCTTAATTTCATTTACTGTGTGCTGAATTTCCAATATGTTAAAGTGTACAGCTTTTTTTTCCAGTGGGGGAGCAAAAATAATAGTGACTTCCAACACTTTATTAAACATTATATCCTTTTCTTTAGAATATATTACTGTTCTATTAATATAGGTCACTCTCCTTTCATACATAATTTGAATAGCATGTTTTCTGACAAGCTCTGAACGCTCTTAAGATGAAAATTGCAGGATAGTATGAAAAAGATAAAAAGTTCATCTTCTGTGTTGTTTAATTTTCCCTTGTGCCTTAATGAATATTTTTGTATTTGTATATAGCTGTTCAGATTAATG
>VXAL01015758.1:70781-91079 GCA_013399475.1 Chauna torquata
ATTAATGTTCCTGTCCTTTTACCAACAGCTTTCTCTTTACATGGATAAATTTGAGGAATTCCAGACTACCATGGCAAAAAGTAATGAACTGTTTACAACCTTCAGACAAGAAATGGAGAAGGTACTTATAGGATTACTTAGAGCATCTTAAAAACAGATATAAGGATGAATGCGGTCAGTAGGATGCATTTTACATCTTATAATAGTGCTCACCTTCTGAAAATGTGTGTTACTTTGACACTTAATTTGGATCTTGAGATAGAAAAATAAGGATTTGTCATGTCATATGGAAGAGAAATGAGCGTGGGTTTTGTTTTTTTTGACGTATCTAAATCCTGATGTCAATGTTCTGTCAAAGGTGTACAATATGTGTTTGGTCTCTTCTGTTGTGCTTCTGTTTTAAAACTTTTCTTGGAGCACGTTAATAGTTGTTCTTGAAGGCTGGTATTCTGTTTCTTTTAGGAATCAGTCTTGGTTTCTTTGAAAGCAGGCTCGGTACTTGTGGGGTTGGTTTTGTGTAGAAAGACGTTCTTTAAAATATTTTGTTCAAACTGGACTTTAAAAGTAACATTATAAGAAGTCAGATTATTAATGTGTACCTACCTGTGTTGCAAGGCAAGCCACAGAAGTCTTCTATACTTCTTTTGTAGATGACAAAGAAGATTAAGAAACTGGAAAAGGAAACTATAGTGTGGCGTACAAAGTGGGAAAACAACAACAAGGCTCTTCTGCAAATGGCTGAAGAGGTAATTATTTTTATCTTTTAAGCAGCTGTACACCTAAACTAGAGTCTGCATTTCTAGAGAACTTCATACAGTGTTCCAATTATAGATAACTGGAAGTCGGAGATAGTAGCCTCTTCTTGGACTGTCTCCCTTAAGTTTTCTGTTGTGTAATGGTACTGTTTTCCCCAGACATGGAAAATGAGTTTGGATTTAGATAGTGGCTTTTCATGACACCAGAAAACCTCACCCTCATCTTTCCTTGCTCACTTTTGCCCGCAATTGGTCAGATACCATGTATGAAATCACAAAAGTTGAATGAATTGACAGTATTTTAACATGCCAAGCAAAGCTCAAGAAGTGCTGCAGCGGAGATCCATTTTTAAATGTACGAGACCCACATGAGGGAAATAACCCACTGGTAAGGAAACATTCGCTTTCGTGCCTTGCTGTTTCTTTTGAGGTCATGATGTGCCATAACTTAATTGCAGTCCAGGAGGAGAGGAGCTAAAACAGTTTTCACACAGGCCGTAGGCATACAGTTCTGAGTGTTCCAGTTAAAGTATATTGGATATGATCTTGCTAAACTGTGTTAGGACATCCCTAACTGTCATATGGGTTCTGCTATAGCACTGTTTATCTTTCTCTGTCCTTTTAAGGAGCTAATTGGAGAGCCATGAATATGGTACCTTCTGACCTGGGTTTTGCTGCTGAGTTGTAGACTTCCCACTTAAGTTCCCTTCTGTTCCCTCTAGTTGCCATTATTTGTGTTGTGCTTGACTGCTCTGTGAAACTTTGTATCAGCATCTTTGCTGATACTCAGCCCTCACAATTAGCATTATGTAGTTACATGGTTAAGTTTCACTGTTAAGTTTCTAAAGGTGCCTGTTGCCAGTCTTAGCCAAATCATCTGAAGGGTAGTGTCAAGTATTCTGAGCTAGAATTTGACCTACTGGATGAATTAACGCTTAATTTACAGGATTAAATAATGGTGATTCTTTTCATTAATTTAAAAAAAAAAATCAGTTGCATCATTAAACTTCTGTTTGGTTTTTGTCCCTCAGAAAACAGTAAGAGATAAAGAATACAAGGGCTTTCAAATAAAACTGGAGCGTTTGGAGAAGCTATGCAGGGCCCTTCAGACAGAAAGGAACGAGCTGAATGAGAAGGTGGAAGTCCTTAAGGAGCAGGTTTCTCTCAGAGAAGCGGATGTGGATCTAGCTGTGCAGGTGTTGCAGTCCTGCACACTCAATTCCCACGAGGAGCTGGAAAGTCCCACTGACACGGAACCAGGAATCCAGCCCAGTGTTGAATCACAAGCAGCAAATCGTTCTGAAGAGACTGTCTCAACAAGTCCTGTTCCTGGCACTGAATCTGTAGACTAAAATGAAGTGTAAACACTGTATTGAGAGATATATTTTGTGTATAACTTTCTCTGTTGGTGGTAACTATTGGTTTTGTGGTGAAAATTTTCTTACTTTTTCTACCATATCTGTATTTTCTTAGAACTACTGGACTTATGTGGTACAGGAAGCTGCATAGCAGCTTTAAATAGCTTAAACTATAAATTTTCCACAACTGTGTTGCACATCTGCCTCATTTTTTAAAAGAAAATATTTTTCCATAAAAGGATGCATGTGCATTTCCTCCCCACAACACAAATCACTGTCATTGAAGACTGTGTGCAGATATAACATGTTTAGGGGGAAAATAGTGACGGCCTGTCACTGTTTTTGGTTTGAAGAACAGCATTCTGGTTTTGTTCGCTGAGTTGGCACTCAATATACTAAAGCTTACCAATTTTTTCAGTAAATTTATCTACACAAGGGTGTCTAATGGCCAGTAAAAATGTCAGCTTTCCCCTCTAGTATGTTTTCACATATATGAATGAAAAAGTAAAGGTCCAGAATATAGTAAAATGTATGTTTAAGGGGTTTTATGTACTTTGTGGTATGGAGGAAAAAAACAGCTTTGAAATATGTTAACTTGCAGCTGGTGAAACAGGGTGTACAACTTTTTTGCAGACTTCTCAGGGTTGTGTTGTAAAAGTTATTTTGGACTATTTGCCCTGCCTGTGAACGTGTTAAATATAAATGTGTCAGAAAATGTACAGCAATGTTATGGAGCGGAACTTTGCAGTTGGGTATCCTGTTACACAGAAGTTGGTCACATTCTTCGCTCTTAGCTGCAGTGTGTCCATAACAAGATTATGCTGCCTAGAGGAATCCCGCCTTGTCTAGGCACATCTCTGTGGATTAGCTGAAGGGCTGGGAAAAAAACATTTACTGCCTGAGGTGTAGGAGACACAAGTCTCTAGCATATAGGCTTTTTTTAATAGCTGTGTATGCAATGTATGTAAGCATTAGTTAAGCATATACTGGTTATTGTTGAACATGTAGATTCAAATACTTTTCCTGAAGTGTACAACATGGAATTTCTTGCACATTCAACCTTGAAGCTGTACCAGTTGGCAGAGTGCCTTCCCAGCTAGGTTATCTGGTAAAGTTGGTACTTCAAATTCTTACACTAACATACCACAAGCAAAGCTCCCTTGTTAACCTTAAGCCATATAGGCTTTTCCTTTTTTAAAAAAAAAAAAAAAAAATTTATTCTGGGAGAAACTGGGACCAATGTTCATTATTTTGGCAAAGCAATGTGGAAATAATTACAAGCTACCCTTAACTTTAGTTCACATGTATTTACTTTTTGGTTGCTGTCATTTTAAGGAATATGAAAATGTGTAGCCTTTTCTGGTACTTAAAGTTCTTTGCACTTACTTGGGAGGGGATTTCTGAATCAAGCACATCTCTCAATGAGCTTCCCACCCTCGTTGCCCTTGACAGTTTAGTGGCTAAATTACTTGAATGTTCAGGCTGCACTGAGCTCCTGGTCCTTTTCCTGTAGTAATGTACATTGAAATAATGTAGCTGTCTCTTAAAGAGAGTGAGGTTGTGTAAGGCCTGATAAATGCGTTGTAGCTAATACCACTGAGAGGAACTGTGTGAAACTGACATTTCTTAGATGGTGGAGCAAATGGGAGGCTGGCCGTTTTTCTCCTAGATTTGTGCAGGTTCTGTGTTTGTGGTCCAAGCACAGTGCAGGAATGAAAGAAGGTAGCAGTGAGCAGTCAGTCAAGTTAGACTCAGAGCTTTGAAATGTTAATCATGCTAACCATATGGCCTAAAAGTACTGGAAAGAGGCGTTTCAGACTTGTGATTCAAATGACGTGCTTTATAGAATCAAGCTGTTTAAAAAATAGTTGTTGCAAGAACTGGTTTTCAGCTAACACTAAGCATGAAATAATTTTCCTGAGGGAAAGTGAAAAACTTTGTATCTGATGCATCATACCCTTGGCAAGGTAGGACACGCAATTTTCTATTTTTACAGTTTATTATTTGGACATTTGTATCTTTTAATGATTCTTTTGATAGTGCTTGTTCTATATGGAGTCAAGAGTGAATTTTGGACCCTGCTGCAAGAATATTTTAAAGGGCTTTTAGAGACCTGACAGATTTATAGAACAGCAATGTAAATATATTTGTTACTGACTTAATTTGTAAATGAAGCAGAATGCCCCGAGTGAGAGGCTTTTAAAATGGGGATATCTTTTTCTCTTTCCTACCCTTAACATACCCATATCATATCAACTTTTCATCTGGCCAGGGTGAGCTACACTTTGCTTCCTGAAACCAGTCAGTACCTTTTCATGCATTGCTTAGTGTTGTTTTTAAAAAAACAAAACCATACAAATTTATATTAAGGGATAAGCTCAGCACTCTTATCTGATCTGCCATACAGCAGGCTATTGCACTGCCAGTCTGCAGCCAAACTGGCTCCAGTAGGGTTTTTAAGTAAACTTGTATTAATGCCTTTCTTCCACTACCACAAACTGTTTAATCGAGGCTGTAAACTGATGTAGCCTGAAATAAGTATGTCTGATCGTCAGAACTCTGGGGCTTGATTGACAGTTTCACCATGATTAAGCTGCGAAAAAGCTGAATTATGTGATGCAAGACCCGACTGTGTGTATACATACACAGGTAAGTTAGGGCTGTATCTGTTTTGTCCTTCCTTTCATTACACTTACACCTGGTTATGTTACAGTTCAATTCTCAGGTGTTGCAGAAAATCTACCTCTTTGGACTGTAGATGGAAATAACTGTGAAAAAAGTGATGCAGAAATCTAGTTTGTGCTAAACACACTGCTTTATTTTTACAACCCATGTCTGCTTTCATGAGGAAAAAATGATAAATGAACAGGCAGTCTTTGTTTTGCTTTTCAAAAACATTTTGTAGAGATTTTTCACTAATGTGAATCTGAAATTTTATCTACTCAATTCTGTATAGATTAAGTAAATAAGTATGCTTAATATGTTGGACTCTGAGTTTTTCTTTAACAGAATTCACGTCTGACTGGATCTACTGAACTCATACTGTACTTGTTTGAAAACTCAAGAATGAAAATTAAAAGATGTGAAATTTGAGTTTAAGCGTACTGTTCAAGTTAAATGTCCCAAGAAGGGTGGGATTACAGGGATACGCCAACGACTCGACTCCCACGTTCCCAGTAGGAGTCACGTGGGCAGAAGTTGGTAAGAGAAGTGCTGTACCTGCTACACGCAACCAGCAGGCTTCGGGCATCGTGAGGCGGGGAGCAGGAGCGCTGGCTGAACCTGCGGCTGCCTGCTTTGAAGGCTGCGGTTGTCCACCAGGGTTTGGTTCTGTGCTGTGTGAAAAACGCGTTGGTGTTTAAAGTGGGTTGTCCAGTAACTTCGTGTTCCTCATTTCGTCATAAGAATGTAGGGTCATATGTCGCTAATACTACAGAATTTTAAGTGCCCTCATAATGCTTAGTGTTCTGTTTGCCTTTTTGGCATCTTCCTCGAAATTTGAGTTTCCCTAAACGGTAAGAACTGTTGTGGGTTTGTTTTTTTTTCCTACCTAGAAAAAAGTATACATAAAAGAAAAATGAACTCAACTGTTGTATGTCAATGTAGTGTAATGTGCCCTGTGACTCTTTGAAGATGGTATTTTTTAATCATTTATTTCACAAAAGCAGCAGTTTAAGTCCTACCACAGGCTTTTTCTAGTGATGTGCTGTGTATTTTGGAAATCGAGGTACCCTGCCTGGACTGAATGGCTGTCCTTGCTATGTTTGTTTGTTCCATCCAAGTATTCCCTTGTCTCCACAAAAGGCACTGCCTCTATACAGAAATCTCTACTGTTTCTATCCTTTGCTATGGCACACACAGATACGAGGTCAAGTCTACTGTTAGTAGGTCCATGGATCTCCACAGTCCTCCTAAATTTGTTATTAAAAATAGTCATACTTGCAAGCTTTTGGAGGAGGTAAGTCTGGTTATGCATCACAGTTAATAGAGGAGGCATTTTGTCCTGGGTGTTAATCTCTCTCGTTAGATGTGAGGTCCCTTCTGGTATATGCACGCGTGCATGTGGACGCACGTTTGTGCTGCACCTGCTGCGAGGAGTAGCTCTGCTGTGAGAACCTCTTTCACCAGCTGCTGTCTGAGCACTTAAGTTCAGCCCTGCTTGGGCTTCGCTGGCAGATGGGCAAGTGTTTTTGATGTACTCGAGAAGATGCTTGCTTTTATGCCTCTAGGAAGTTATCCCTCACAGTTACTTTTTGCTCCTTAGTGATTTCTTCTTACATTTAGATTTACCATTAGCTACCTTTTTCCTCTTGCTTAGACTTGTCTTCTTGAAAGAAGTATATATTTTCCTTTAGTAGCGTAACTCAGCCTCATCTAACTGTATTAGCTCTCATTGATGTTCCTGACTCTGGCACCCGTTTAGCCTGACCATCTGAGTAATCTATGACTGTTGTGCCTCCTGTAAAGACTATTTAAATTTCCTTTTAAACAGCTCCTAGCTTTGAGGTTGCACCTTATTTTGGATTTATTGTCCAAACAATGATCTGGGATTTGAGTGCTTTGTAGACGGTGACAGTTCTGCCTCAAAGCAGACCTTGTACATAATGACTATACCAGGAATACTGCGTCTAAAGCTCTATTTCAAGAAAGTGATCAAGAGATTCTCCCACCTTTGGCTTCTTAGTGGCTGTAAAGCCAAAGACCAAACTGGGTGTTGATGAAGCATTTCTCAATTCTCTGTAGAGCTTACATAGCTAACAAGTAGACTGTATCCAGCTATTTCAAGGCTGAGGTGGAAACATAAGAGTGTGGACACCAATGGTAATATAACAGCATAGTATGGATAAGGGCAAAACAAATGACTAGATATCAAAAGTTTCTTGGTATCAAACAGTTGATGCAATAATAAAAGCAGTGCAAGTAAAGCAAATGCAATTCGTCATATACAGTAAAGGAAAAATGCTGAGATTGTTCATTGTCTCATGGAGGCAACAGGAAGTAATTTTACATGCTGTTTCAGTTCTGCCCTTGTATAGGTATCAGTCTTCTAAAATATCAGTACAGCTTACCTTTAACCACTTCCAGCTCCTCACATAGATATTTTTATTTTTTCAAGTTCATATCACAACCCATAATCTTAGAGAAGAAAACAATGGGAACAAAAATTTTTGATGCAAACTGGTAACGTGGTGACTTTATTAGTACTTAACCAAAATTACAACACTGTGCTGGAATCACGCAAAATTGCTTCTCTTCAGCTACTGATCCTTCTTCCGAAGTGATCATTTAGTCTGATTACATTGCATGGCTGAATATTTTATCACTCAACTTCCTGAAACAGGTCTATTGAAATAAAATAGCACATTTTAAATGTAATTTGAGGTTGTTCCATATTTTTGTCATTTGTATTTTTTTTTTCAGTATAAAGATGAGAGAATTTGGATTTCCTTGGTACAATGTTAAAGAAAAGATACCCTTTATGCTGAAGTTGCATAAAAATATATGCAGGAAGGAGAACAAAGGAGGATGTCACTCTAAATTAGCAATTCTTCACTCTTAAGTTATCTTCTGTATTTTTTGTTACGCCTGCACTTCTGGAAATAGCTAGCACAAAAAACGTGGGTCTCAAAACTCTACGTACAGTTCCTTTGAAAATAAGACAGGGGAGGGAAAGCTTGCTGTTTTTCCTGCTCCCCAGCACATATCAACCTACAGGAGCAACTTAGTACTTATGGAGCGTACTTAATACATACACCTAAAGTAATTGTTTAACACAAATAAGTATCTTATTGTAGCCCTTGTTCAGGTTGACTGTTTCATGACTTTGTTTTCTTAAACTTCAACTTCTATTATTCTTACTACTAACTAACTGCAGTGCATAAGTAGTATGTACTTAAGTGGAGGCCGCTGATTTTTGAAATCAAATTATTAAAGGATTCAGATAAACAAACAGACTTAAAGTTTTTTTACCTTCCAGTGTTTCGCTTTCTACCCAGGCAATACAAAAACTGTCTAGGACTTTCAAATTAAAAAACACAGTGGTCCCAGCAGCACATTCTCACTCGGTAACAAAAAGGTTTGCATCAACAAGATGCAGACTAACTCTTAAAATAAACAGTGGCTCTGTGAACTGGCTGTGGGACCAAGCTGTCCTATAGCTACCTAAATAAGGCTCATGAAATTCTGCTGCTATTTAAGTGAGGTATGTATAAACATATATTGTGAAAGACAATTCAGACACACAGAAAAAGTAATTAGTATAGAGGCTGTATTTACTGCAGCACTTGGAGCAGAAAAACAAAAAGAAAAACACACACAAACAGAAAGGTAACAAAATGATGCTCTCATTTTGTTTCCTAATAAATTATGCCATCCTGCTGCCACTCTTTACTCTCGCCTTTCAGCTGCACCCTACGCCCCAGCTACTTGCATTTTCAATGCTCCACACACAGGTAAGCAGTACGGCTTTGTGGGAAGTTGAATTTTACTCATAGAGCTCCAGCTCCTGGAATTTCAGGAAAGAAAAGCAGGAACACTGATCAACGTTTATTTATTTTTGGATAGATACATCACAGCACTGTATCAGCACTAAGGTTTCTCTTGACTGTATGCCACTATTCACATAGGTGTGCTTTTACAATAATTTAATTTTATCCAGTTAACACATATGCAAAACAAAGTCATTAAAAAAACAGAATCACTTCAAGCTTTTAAGAGTGAAGTAGCAGCAAGCCCTTCGAAGCTGGTCATACATGTCAGGGCTTTGACAGGCATTCCTCCTTCTCCAGGACACCGCGTTGTTCCAACAGGAACGAGCTGAGAGAAGCTGAAGTAAAAGTTTCAGCAACAGTCACCACGAGAGTCTCTGACACCGCAGCACCAGCTTCCATTCTCTTTCTGGGGCCTGAGATGTTTCTGGAGCTGGTGAGTCAGCCACCCAGGGACAGAAACCGCAAGGGTGGCACCTGCGCTGGCTGGCTCAGGCTACATCACTCCCTTTAGCAAGAGCCACCCACCACTCATGATATCCATCAGTCAAACCAAAACCACACTTGGAGAATACATTCACCTCTACTTCCTGGCCATGACATTTTAGTGGTTGTTTTTTTTTTTTAAAGCACCTGAACAGCAGCTAGATATAAGCACGGTTAATTGGGGAGTGCTCTATCTGCCCTTCAGCAGCTTTGACTTCTCATTTTAGTGTATCTGTCTTCTCAAGCTGCCGTCTACCTGCTCAGCTCTGACAGTACCAGTGCCTTCCACTGGAATATTCAAGTGTTTTTGCACTTACCTGCATCACTTTTAGAAGAGTCATTCCAGAAAAAGGTATAGAAAGATGTGTCTATACATGATAATCCAGTGCCTAGAACTCCGCAGAGTCCCAGTAACAGCAGGCAGGGAATTAAAAACAAGGAGCATACGAGCAATGAGGAGAGAGCTGCAGGAAGTCATTCATTCCTCCTTCCCACTCCATCTAGTTACTAAGGCCGTAAGAGGACTTCAGGAAACCATGTAACCGCAGCGGTAACACAAAGCTGAAGTTACTAATAATGGGAATGAACTGCACAGTCCATGCTGGTGCGAAGCAGCCAGTAGGTCTCGAGGTAAACACTGACGGGTGCCTGCAGGGGGAGCAGTCGCCTAACAGCCCGCAGCAGTACCTGTACCTGGAAGAGCCACTACCATGCCCTTTGGCAAGCAGTTTCTCTTTTTCCTCTAACGGTCAGGCTATTGACCTCTTCATTTCCTACTTTTCAAAAGCTGCATCTGTCAAAAGGAAGTAGGACCTGACCAAAAATCATACCTAAGTACACTTAGCGCTTATCATTTGCGGCCATTTGCAAACTAAATTAACATCCAAAACAGCCAGTGTTCCCTTTGGATGTCTTTTGTAGAGCGCTTCCTGTAAGACAAAGAAAACTGCTGGCCTGCTTGGCTGTACTAACTCTGTCAACAGATGTTGACTCTTTTAGTTGCATGATCACTAACCAGACAGTGAACAAGGAAGCTAGCAATGCCTTCACTCTAAGCTTTATTGCCATTCCCTTACACACCAGCATAGGGATGACAATCTGCTGTAGACGATGACCAGAAGACATGCCTGGGACAGCACACGCCTGAAGGTAGTTAGCTCTCAGGGATATACAGAAGTACATCTTCCCGAGGAACAAAATGCTGAACCACGGATGTCTAGTCAAGTTCCAGCTAACAACTCTCACATTTATCTGGAAAAGGGCCAGCTTTGTCTAACTATTAATCAATAACACAGTACTTGTACCAATTGTTTCACGAAAAAGAGCTAGCTCACTTGTAATTCCATCTTTCGTTCCTTCCCGCCCTGCTTCCAAGCATCAATGCTCATATGAGTGGGATGTAACATTAAGCTACCAGTCCTAGGGAGCACCCACACTACAAAATCCCCATGCAAGATCTTGTGGTTTAGCCCTGGCAGGCAGCTCAGCACCACACAGCCACTGGCTCACTCTCCCCAGGTGGGATGGGGAGAGAATCAGAAAGGTAAAAGTGCGAGAACTCATGGGTTGAGATAAAGACAGGTTACCAGGTAAAGCAAAAGCAGCACGCGCAAGCAAAACAAGGAATTCTTTCGCTGCTTCCCATGGGCAGGCAGGTGTTCAGCCACTGCCAGGACAGCAGGGCTCATCACACGTAATGGTTTCCTGGGAAGACAAACGCCATCACTCCCAACGTCACCCCTTTCCTCCTTCTCTACCCCAGCTTTTATTGCTGAGCGTGATGCCATGTGGTATGGGACATCCCTTTGGTCAGTCTGGGTCACCTGCCCTGGCTGTGTCCCCTCCCAGCTCCTTGTGCACCCCCAGCCCCCTCGCTGGCAGGGCAGCATGAGGAGCCAAAAGTCCTCAACTCTGTGTGAGCACTGCTCTGCAACAACCAAAAACATCAACACTATTTTCACCAAAAATCCCAAACACAGCATTGTGTGAGCCTCTACGAAGAAAATTAACTCTGTCCCAGCCAAAACCATGACACAAGACCACAAAAAGTTACATCGAAACTCCTACCCATTCAAATCCCCTTTAAAAAAAATGTAAATAATTACCTCAAATGGCAGCTTTTTGTAAGTGAATGGTAGGGTGGTAGGTTGACCCTGGCCAGCAGCTAAGCACCCACGGAGCTGCTTGCTCACTCCCCCCCAGCAGTACAGAGGAGAGAATGGGAAGAACAAGAGTGAGAGAACTCGTGGGTAGAGATAAAAGACAGTTTAATAGGTGTGTGGGTAGGTGCGTGGGGGTGGGGGAATGACACAAAGCAAATCAGTTGCCATCTCCCACCAGCAGGCCAATGCTCTGTCAGCCTCCAATGCCTTCAGGTGTTAATGTATTTTAGACAACTGCCTGACTTCCTTTTAATAATAAACAAACAAACAAAAAAAACCCCTAAAAACTAAACAACAGCAGTATCAATTCATCAAGATCACATTGCCATCCTAGCACCTAAGGCATGAAAATGGTCAAGGACAGTGCTTCCACCAACACTCAAAACAAAACAAAAAAACCAAACCACAAACACCAGAAACCCAGTTACTTAAAGCTGCTTGAGACCAGAACACTTTACGGGAGTACAATGGTCTCCATTCCATGTTTTCTGCATCAACAAGACAACTCATCTCCCCAGACCTTAAATTATGAGGTACATTATGAACTGAGATTTACATACCTTCATTACAGAAATTAAGTAAGACTTTTCTATTATGAGATTTTATATTCAGGCAAGAAGGCATTTACCTTATGTTAATGGACAATAATTAAACACAAACATTTTATTTAATAAATTTTATTTATGCAAAGCCAATCCAAAAGTGTTACGTAAAAGTGAAAAGCTCTTTTTACATATTAATAAAAACTTTTGGGTTTTTTGTATTTTCATTGTGGGAGGAGTGAGGACTTAATTGTTTTATTTACAGGAACCCACTAAGTTTGTTTAAAAATATAGACACAGGTATTCAGTCATTCTTATTTTCCCTAGAAGCTAACTGCTGTACAGTATACAATAGCTCAAAGTGCCCAAACAACCAAGGGTATCCCATGACAACTTAACTATACAAGCTTTTTGTGCCCAATTAAGAATATTCTTAATTCTTAAGAATATTCACCTGTTTTGATGTAATACTTCTGGCTTTGTTTTTGTTTCTGTCTTTTTTTTTATGCAGTAGTCAAATTATATTACTATGTCACATCCAGCATTTCCTTAAGGAAGAAAAGTTACGTTCCTTGACCTTCCAGCTCTGCTGCTGCTATATCTGGTTCTTCATCATTGTAAATGTTTTCCGCCTAGAGACAAAAAATGTTACATTACAAATGGCAGACATAACTGTTTTTAAGCAAACTTCTAATCTTAATATAAAAAAAACATGATAATACCAAGAAAGCACAGACATCACCGCCTTCTTAAAGGGACCCTCTCCCTGCCTTTTCTTAAAGGGCAGCCAAACTCAGGAACATGCATACAGTGGCTGGACTTCAGCAGTTGTTCTCCCACATTATTTTATTTCAGTAGGATAAGCCTCGTTCATGTTAAGGAATTGAATGGCCATTTTGTTCTTAGGGCATATTTCAACCTCAGCCTGAACACACAAAATAAGTTGAAGAACAGGTATTAAAAACTGAAAGGTGACCTGTGACCCAAATTTAAGTCTGACAAACTTGTCTGGTTAAAGATGGGACTTATGTTACTGCGAAGTGATTTTGTTCTATGCATATAGGATCTCGTTATAATTATCTCGTAATGTAAAATAGTCTGAACTAAGCGGAAAGCTAAAAGGCATCTTGCTTCATAGTCAACAGGCAACAAAGTCAAGTCTTGGCTAATATCAGATGTAAGTTCGTAACTGCCACGAATATTAACATCAACTAGCACCTAAGACTTGGAGTCAAGAACTAGTTAGCAGTTGCATTTAATTAGGCTGTTTTACTCTATTTTCTTTTGAAAGTCTTACTCTCCAATCAAATAGTGTGAGAAGTACAGAGGAAAGACTGCTTTCAGTCACCAAAGGTGCAAGCTGTCCTAGGAAGAAGCCATTTTAGTTTTATTTACGCAACAAGCTTCCGGGCAACTCACGAGCTGTTTTGACACTCACCATTTGCCATATCTGCATTATGTTGTCCTCCGACACAGAACAGATTACCCAAGGCTCATTAGGATTCCAACTGAAGTCTGAAATTTTGGCAGTATGTCCTCCATGAATAAACTGTTAAAAAAACAACAACAAAAACGAACAAAGAACATAAGCTTCAGTAAGCCATTTCACCTCTAGAGAAAAATCTGTTAAAAACCTGAGATTCAGAAGTTAAATTCGTTATGCTGATGACTATACAAAGAAGAAAGGTTGCTGCTAGAGATTCACAATACAGATATAAAGGTGTATGTAAAATAACATTTCTTATGGACATAAACACAATTGCTGAGACAGCATTTAAGACAACAGTTCATATTATTACAGCAACAACCAAGTGACATCCCTGAAACAGTGCTACTTCACACAAGATTGGGCTACAAAAGCCAGCCACATTTTGTATCCGCTTTCCCATCTAATTATATGAGCATTTGTACAGTTCAGACAGGAAATAGAGAAAACAAGCCATAAGCATTTTTAGTTGTTTATTTCCCGAGGAAACAAAACAAAACATAAGCTTTGAACTTTCTACACCAGCTACCTGTTCGGTCTAAGGCAAGTTAACAATCTGAGGCCACAGCTTTACACGATTTTAGTTATAAAAGAATACTAACAAGCACGTGGCCAAACTGAGTATGATCAAAAATGAAGATGTGTAAACCATGTCTAATACAGCTTTGAAAAAATCAGTCTTTACAACTGAACAGAGGAAGCCTGCTGCACGTTAGAACAATGGATTAAAAGCAGGGTGAGAAGGTATAAGAATTGCTGCAGTTTCAGCAGCACAGTCATAAGGCATCATACTGCCACATAGCTCGTCAGCAGATTGAAACCTGAACAAAAGCATACCAAGAGTTCAGGAGGCCCGTCTTCCGCATCCTCTGCGGACTGCTCTTCTCCAATTTTACTGTAAGAAAGCAGTTTATACTTCTTATTAATAAGCAAAATTGCAACCCCTATCAGGTTAACTTAACAGTTCTTAGACTTTGTTTCCAGAATTTGCTATTGGTTTCCCTCACCGTCAAAAATTACAAGCCTCAGGTATAAAACAAACTGTTTTGTGTTATCACTACTGAAATAAAATCTGACCTGTGAAGCACATTGAGGCAGAAATCACTAATCACTAAAGATAGCAGAAAACAATTTTATCTGCAAGAAATCCTCATGGAAAAGTAACGTTAGAAACATTGCTCTGCTTCTACTGCATACCTGAACAGCCAGGTCTGAGTTAAGCTAGGAAGGCCAGAAAGCAGTACGAATGAAGTCTACCAAATAAAGCAGGTCTGCAGCCTTTTTTTTTTTTTTTTTTTTTTTTTTTTTTTTTTTTTTTTTTTTTTTTTTTTTAAGCATCTGTCTATAGATACCAAATGAAAGGAATTGTTCTTCACCTTAGATCCCACACATTAAGCCGACGATCAGTACCACTTGAAGCAAGAATTGTTTCATTATGAGGAGACCAGTGAACCTATTGAAAGAGAGTAACTTGACTGGAGCACAATTACTAATTTCTAATGCATGTCCTGAATAACTGTCACCTGACGACTAGTTCTCAACAACTAGACTCAACACACCAGTTTCTTCTAGTACAACAGACATCCTACAGCTCAAACAGACTGCTTTACAGTCTTACAGTTTCTCAAACTGAGCAGCCAACATTATTTCACTGTTACAGATTTATGACATCACGAAATTTTAACTACCTAAATTCACTGTTACTTGGACAGTGCTAAAAAGGCAGAGTTCACAATATTAGATATGAACCCAAGTTCTCTCCACAGCAAGACATTTTAGAGAAAACTTCTACCTTTACTGAGGGCAGTTACCGGCTCCTAGTATCTTTTTTAGCAGTAAGCTATCAACTCATTGTCAAGTGTGGAAAGAAACTCTACATTAATTGAACCAAAATTCAGTGCTTAATTTTAACAGGCTTATTTATTGTGGTTGGTCACCATGATGAAAATCCACATGTTCTTATCACGTTCAAGTCACTACCATCTAGATTTTGTTACATGTTATGTGAGAAGTTTACCCACCTGAAAAATTTCATCCTTATGAGACTCAAAAGAATGGAGTTTCAGTTTTAAGTTTCGAAGATCCCATAGAGCTACCGTCTGGGAGAAGGAAAATACATTATTTTTACTAGAATGGCTTTAGAACTATAATTTAAGAATACGTACAAATTTCAACACAAGTAAAAACCTTGTCAGCCGAACCAGTCGCTAAAATGAATTCGCTGTATGGATTGAAGGACAGACAGTTGACTTCAGCTGTATGAGCATCTACAGAATGACTTGGCTTGGATGTAGTATTAGATCTTGTGTCCCAGCTGTTGCAATGAAGGGTTTGGAGGAGGAGGGAAGAGGGAGGAGAGAGCAAGAGAGAACAAGCATTAAGTTTTCCACAAGAGGGTGGTTTTTTTTTTTTTTTTTTTTTACACTACACTTCAGTTTAAGAGACTATTTTACTAGAAGTAATCTGAAGCTACAGGTTTTTTTTCCAAAACCTGTCAAGATTTTTGTTTACTGTACACAAGCAGTTCTCATCAGGAAGCTGATACATGTATTAATTACAACTTATTTTCAAATGACATGAACACATTAAATGACATGCACATTTCAGACTCTGCAGCATTATTACAGTTAATTGCACTGGAAAGCTGCACTAGAGCAGAGAACAAGCATTAAGTTTTCCACAAGAGGGTTCTTTTTGATGTTGTTGTTTTTTTTTTTAAATATCAATTCAACTAGTCTGGACTGGTCCGCTGAGAGCACACAGCAGGCACTACCTGTAAACTGCTTTACCCCAACTTACATCATAAGCTTCTGATCATCAGCCACGGATCCAAACAAGGATTCATGGAGCAGGTGCCATGCCACATCTTCTACTACTGCAGAGTGCCCAGTAAAGATTGCTTTTGCATCGACAATTTTGCCTTCTTTTGGTCCAGCGCTTACATCCCATAAACACACAGTCTGTAAATAAGAGTCACGTTCTATCGTCATGTGGACTTTGACGGTATTATCTTCCAAAAAATATAAAAATCACATTCTATGTATAAACACAGATGACATTCTTGAAACAGTAATTTGATTTTGAAAAGAAACATTTAGCATGCCATAAATGAGAAGTCAACGGAGTTATCAATCAGGTTTCTGCAAATTCAAGGCCCCCAAGATTATTTCTGAGGTCACAAAAGCAGTTTACAAAAAGCATCCCTATTTCAGTAGCTTGTGTTTTACTTATAAAGCTCACAAAGAAATTTGCTAGCTATTAGTGCAGTTCATCACTGAGCGTCATACTAATTTATAGGCTCAGATCCAAGATAGTTTACAGGGTTGTACACCAATTTCTTCCAGCAGACAGCTGTAAAAACATTCTGTTCTTGCTTCACCCAGACCATTACCAAGAACTGGTTGTTGATTACAGCCAAAACTCAACCAACATCCTTCAGAAATATAACACATCAGTGCTTCCCCACATAATAACAAAGCTACACTAACCCATTTTTTCCCTGATTGCCTATTATAGCATAAGTTTTTTGTTCTGTTTTGTTTAAGGGGAAAAGATGCATTTTTTACATGATCATCTGATGCACTGAGAAGATGTCCGCTCAAATTTGAGTTCCATGACAAACCATAGCCTTCTTTCTGGTGCCCTCTTAATCTAAGGTCCGGATTACACTCTCCGCTTGGGTCTGAAAGAGAGGAAATTCCTTCCACTTAGCTTCTTCTTGCACATCGATCCATGAGAGCATCTGTATCACCTAAGAACTTTGTTTCTGTCACACTAATCACATTTTATGCATCAGCCTCGTAGCAGAGGGCTGCTCCTATAGAGATTGATTTAGGGTATTAAGCATAACCAGACAGTTGAAGTCACTGAAGACCTGGGCCTTCATATTCTGATTCCAGAGCCCATCGCCTCTCCTCCCGGGTATAGTTAAATACAAATTCAACTCAATGACTTGAGGCATTTTGCTTAACTTAAGAAGTCTGACCTACCTGGTTTTGAAGGATGTTTAGTGTAGTCAAATACCAACACATCAGCAGACGGTGTTTTTGTAGCAATGATACAGGGATTCTGCGGCATGTAACGAGCACGATTTACTTCACCTTCATGGTTAATTTTAATCTCCGTTTCAATTTTGCCAGTCACAGACCCAAAGCCACCAAACTCTACGTTTGTCAGAAAAAAAGTCAGTTTATCGTATCAACTATTTTAAATGGGTTAAACAGCATTCTCTCCCACTCCAAGAAACAGCGGTAAGCATCTTAACAGAAGAATACAATAAAGCCTATGAAGGACAAGTACCACATGGCACAACAGCACTAACACTTTAGGTATGTTGAATCCTCTACAATACAAACTCTTTCAAGCTTTAGCCTCCATTTGAGGTAGGTGCATACCAGTTTTCATCACAACAGAGTTGGTAAAAACGCTAGTTCGGATTGTATATCATCGTGTCACCTAAATTCTTCCAAAATGATAAGTTTCCTCTTTTTAGTTGCTACTAATGATCCAGAACTACTTTGAACTGGTAGGTGTTTGCCAGCTTTAATGTTAAACAGGAAGTTAGAATACCATTCGACAGGATACTTATTAATGCTACTACTAAAACAATTTAAGAATGCATGCATTGCCCACCTCCTTTCTCACTGTCATATTGAGAAGCATCAAACTGATCATCATTGGGAATCTGGACTCTTGCAACAACCAGGTGGTTCTGTTCATCAGAGGTGTGTGTTCCCAAAACCAGCCAGTGTAGAGCATAATCCTTTCCTTCTGGCCTGTTTAGAACAATAAATTCATGGAATAAAATTACATGCTTAGTTCCAGAAGCTTGATAGCTAGCATCAATAACGCTTAAGATCCAAACTTCTTCGGGGAGCTAAAAAAAAAAAAAAAAAAAGACAGACTCACATAAGAGATTCTTTACTTTGCCACAAGAGACTTGTGCACTACAGTGAACTAGAGTCTGACATAAACAATCCAGTGATACAGCCAGCTAGCCTAGAGTGACAATGCAAGTCAGTAAACACTGCCACTAGTGCCTGAATGAGACAAATAAAGTTTGCAAAGTAGCTACAAGGTGATACTAATACCTATTTCTATCTTTAATTTTCCTAGCAGTTGCACAGTATTGATTTGGAAAACAATCATTACTATGTTATATAAGGCACAAATACAGAGAAAAGTGGCAACCCACTTTAGTTACTTCTCTTACAAGCTTCTACTGGTTACTATTTCATTAGTTTTCAGAAGCTCATTTTTAACCTGATCCTACCTAACCAGATTCAAACGCTTCTTCTGGCAGTTAAATGCAATTTTTAGTAATTAGTAAAAGGCTGGAAGGGCAGTGTCATTTATCTGCAAAAGGAAAAATTTGAACAGTCAAGAACAAGCAGCTTCTGCATTCTTGAAAGCAAAAAACTAATTAGGTTGAATCCAAGCAAGCAGGAGTCATTTGGGCAATCATAAACCACTGTACGTATTATTATACCTCTTCCAAGGCAGTACAATACAATATATCACACATTTTTAGAGTGGAAAAAAAAAAAGCACACACAATGCACACACACTTACTTGCATCAGGAACAGGTGTCCCATCATGTCAGGTGCCATACAAAGAGACAGTCCTTGCCTTAAATGGCTTACATATTTTGACACTGGACAATTGGAAATACCAGGTTTTAAACTGAATATTAAGTCAATCTGCAAAATACGAGGCAAGCACAAGTGTTCCTCATAAGGGCTCCACACCCTCAAATCCCCACTCCATTTTCTCCATGCCATGATTAGTTAGCTCACATCTCACAACACCTTCCCCAAAACATTCTGGTATACAGAATCAATTATCTAACCACCATGTGTAACACCATTTACGTACAGTGGAATTTTAGAGAGGAAAGTGACCATCCTCCACTTATTGCATGAACTTTACATGTCAGATAATTTAAAACCTAGCTGTATCCAGTTTACAACAACATGAGGGAACCAGCTCTTGTCTACTTCCCTGATGGAGTCCCGAGTGGGTACTCTGACAATTTAAACTCTATACTAGCTGATGCATGAACAGCATCTATCCCCATCTCCAAAATTCTTTAGGAAATTAACCAGTGAGCCTACAGCTTTCAGGGGGAGGTGGAAGAATGGGAAAATTAAAATATCTGAAGTCATCAGTAAGCCAGGAATAAACCAGGACGTTCAGCATCAGTCTTACTGGCACAATTGCCCCTTATATAAGTTCAAACTTGTAACAACAAAAAGGAAAAGCAAGAAGAGACAGACAATACAGCTTCTAGAGAATAATCTGTAGCATACATTAAGAAAACCAATCTTCAAGAGAAAGTTGAGTACATTTCTTCTTTTTCTGATGAGAATTCACTGTAGAAGACTGTTACACCTCCTATCAATAAAATGCTAAAGATTTCTCTCCTCACAACTCAAGACATCTTTTGCTCAGTTAGCCAGTATAGCTAAAGGATCAAGTTGTGACTTTTTCCCTCAAAGCTTCTGCATACCCTAAAGGTTCTGAACGTTGTAAGTAAACTATGACATGCTCACAAAGAGGAGTCTAATGCAAGTTATTCTGGCCTCTTGCGGTTTTATCTTCAAGTGACTTAGCAGGCAGGGTTAACAGAGACAGAACGAGCGGAACAAACAACTGCGCACAACCTCGGCTCCCGACGTGCGAGCCAAGCGCACGAGCAGCCGAGCCCAGTGCCCCCCTGGCGCCTCCCAGGGCTCTCCCTCCTTCTCTCACCTGGTCACATCAGGCAACCACTGCACGGTGAGGCTGGGCCACTCCAGCGCGTGGGTCATCACCAGGTCGTACAAGAAGGGGGTGTTCTTCTTCCAGATCTTGTACTCCTCGCTGATGACGCGCTCCTCCACCGTGTCCTCCAGCACTGCGGGGGGAGACGAGGCAGGGGCTGAGCCGGGGAGGAGAGGCGGTCCCGGAGCGCCCTCGGGGCCGGCTGGCGGGAGGGCGACTGCAGCCGCCCCACCCCCGCTGCCACCCACCCGGCGGGGA
>VXAL01015758.1:91258-119458 GCA_013399475.1 Chauna torquata
GCAGGGCAGCCCCAACGGCCGGGGTGGCGCGGGAGCCCCCTGGGAGCCCTGGCGGTTGGGCGGGAAGAGGCGCTGAGGGGAGGCGGGTGCCGGGAGCCCGGCCGGGGCCGCGGCAGGGGCAGGGGAGCGCTTGGGCTCAGCCCCCGAGGAGTCCGCAGCTGCCCGGGCTCGGTGTTCCTGGGCGGGCTGAGGGGGACGGGGCGGAGCCGGGCGGCCGTGCAAGTGCGCAGTTTGCTTGCGCAGGAAAGAGCGAGCGGCGTGGGCGCGCTCATGCCGCGAGGTGGGGCTCTACGTCAAACAAGTCCACCGACGGTGCTAGCGGAGGGTTTCTTTGCCTTTTAATCGCAGCTGAAGGGCGCTACGGGGCCGCTCGTTTCCGGCGTTGCCTCGCAGCACCCGGAGCGAGCCGAGCTGACGCCCCGCGGGGGGCAGCGGCGCTCCCCCGGTGACAATGCGGCGGTAACGCCGCCAAGCTGGTGTCGCCGCAGCCGCAATGGGAAGCCTCCGGTCAGAGCCGCTGTGGAGGAGCCGAACACCGAAATATTCACGAGTGGGACTTCCACTCGTCTTCCTCGCAGAGGGGTAAAGTAAAAGCTCAGAATTCCAGAGGTGTTAAATAACGCCCCTGAAACACTCAGGAGTGGGTGGAGAGCAATCGCACTGCTGTGGCCCTCCTTTTTAAACTCTCCGTACTGGCGCTTCACCACAGATTTACCACAAGTGGCATCAGTCATTGCGCACGGGACGTCGAAACTGGGGAAGAAGAGGGGTGTTATAACTCACCACACGTAGCAGTTTTCATGAATAGAACTCGGGTAATTTCAGGAAGGAGGGACAGTGCAGCCAGCGAGGGGAAATGAAAACAAATGCGCTTTTTCTACAGAAACGTCCAAAATGCAAAGTATTACTTTCCACCAATCAGAAATTATAATGGCCCAGCCGTTAAAAGAAAATCTTTAACATCAGTTAAAAAACGATCTCGGCAAGAACGAAGAGCAGCGATCAGCCTCGTGGAAACGAGCAGAGGTGGCTAAATTCAGGGCACTCCGGCGACGCCAAACGTCGGGGACAAAGCGGGCTGCGGCCTGCAGAGCCGGGCTGCGAGCGGCAGGTGGCACCGCGGTGACACCGGGCTGGCTGCTCGGCCCTGGCTGCATCGCGCCCGGAGCCGTGCTGCGAGGTGCGTGGGGGTTTGGGGACGCAAAAGTGGACGTGTCTTGGAGATCCGGCAGCTACCAGGCAGGCTCTCCACATTTGAAACCAACCTGTGTTTAACGGCAAAGAACGGCAGTTGGCCTGTTTTTGGCGTGTCTCAACTAATAAACCGTAAACTACATTGCAAACTTAGATGTTAATCCCACTTTGCAACTAGAAAAATGTATGTAAAAGTGGTTACAGATGTTACAGCTCAATAGTTACTGTTTTTCAGAAGTGATGCTGAAGATAAAATAATGTTTAATTTTCTAGAAATTCACGTTTGAACTATTTGTTAGCAGCTGTAAAGGCACAAAAGACACTGGACCACATTACTGAATCCCTAGGCGCATGATAGCACTCAGTGTTAACAAAAGTTTTAAATCCTTTTGTTGTTTAATAGGGTCAGTAGTACTGTCAGACTACTGTGGTGAGTGACATAACTTCTTTTAAGCTGTCGCATATGAATCAAAAATATGGTTTTGCCACGGTGCCCACACAGCCTTTCTCTTCTCTCATTTCAACTGCTACTAACCAAAAGGCCATTTAATTTAACTGCTTTCAATTCAGCTTGAATCAGCAGTGCATGCCACGGGTATCACCCTTAACCAAAGCAGCCAATAACACTTTCCAGCAGAATAATAGAAATGGAGGCAGTTAGGAACGAGGCTAAATTATCCCAAATCCTCCTAAAGATTCAAAGGGATGTGTTGCCTCCAAACTGCATGGGTTTTCTTACCATTTTGTGACTTAGAGCCACACTACTGAAATCAGCTCTGTAGTGGAGCTCACTGTGCTCGGCTGGAGACAGGAACAGGAGAGGGCAAAACACTCAGCCGAACGAGAGGCAGCGTTTTTTAATTTCACTCTGTGAATACAGTCTTCATGGGCTGAGCCTTCTGCGGCCTGGGCTCCCGTGCTTCAAACAAGGGATCCAGTTATAGGAAATGTTTATGCCTAGGAGAGGCTGGCGAGCACTGAGGCTGGGAATAGCAGCCAAAGGTTGTGGCATGGGAATTGGGGAAGAAGTCTGAGGTAGTCAGCCAGCCTCTCCGACAGGAAGCCTTCTGTAATGAACCACTGCTTTTTTGGCCAGGGTGTCGAACAACAGAAATCTTTTGGTGAAGAAGCTGAGTAACGACATATTGGTCTTCCTCTTAAACGTGCACCAACTGGAATTAAAGCTATGCATGGCATATTCAAAACATGAATTTTGTTGAGTTAATTGGAAGCTGTAAAATAATCTGCTGCATAGGAGTGCATGGGTGAATGTGTTAACACAGAAAGAGAGCCTTGATCATACGAGATGTGTTACCAGCTTGCCTTTGGCAGTACGTACTCATTGTTTTGGTATTTGCTGCCAAGTATGTGTCTAATCCTACAAAGTGCTGAGGCCTTCCTAAAATGTTAGGGAGTGAGGTCTGAGCCTTTCAGAGTCTGTGTGTTGCAGAGTGTTGATCACTTAAAACTCAGATCCAGGATAAAGGAAATCTCTGTCAGGCTTCCTGGCTTTCAGTGACCTCTGTTAGCTCTCACTGAAGTGTGATTACATGGCCTGTGAAAGATCAAGCCTGTCTGAGCGCGGGGTGAGGTGCTATTTGTGCCTTTTGCCGTGAACATCAGTACTTTGTGCCACAAGTTACCTGGAATATGATGGGTAAAATGTGGTTTGTTTTTGGAAAGCAGTAACCTAAATTGTCTTGCAATGATGTCACCTAAGACTTAACTGAGAGGAATTGCTCCTCAACCTCCACAATTTTTGTAGACTCCGTTTAGGATCTGCAAATCAAGTTGGATTCCAGTGGTCTGCGAGGAGCAATGCTCATTCTGATGAACAAAGTCTGCCACACGTGAATATCAAAAGTGACCTGTGAAGTTCTCTTTTCCTTGTTAGCAATTGTACTTTCAGACAGCCAAATTTGCTTTTAATATAAATCCACGCAACACCAGAATCCTAGTATTAAGTGCTTTTCTCACATTGAGATTGTCATGGAAAAGACAGTTTATAAACAGTACAGCTGTCAAAGAATACACATCATCAGCTCTAAAGCTGGTTTTTTGCAATTCATCAGCATGGTCATATCTGTGACCACACATCTAAAACATATCCTTTGGTCCCCGCACTTTGAAAGGAAAGTGATTATCCAAGGCCATTGTTCATCATATGCAGTATGTATTAAAGGTACGATAAATTAGTTTTGAAGTAAAACAGTGACTTGAATCATAACCTTTATTTTATTAAGCTACACTCCTTTCAAACCTAAGCGTGAAATACTGCATTTTCATTTCAGTACGAAAAGAATCTATCTTCTCCATCCTCAGTTTTATGTGCTGCATCGTGATTCAAATTGCCAGATATACTTTTGAAGAATTATCTGCACTTATTAATTTTCAGCATGAGGACGTGTGCTGATTTATTACTCTGCAAAGAATTAGCTGGCTTGCTGATGCTTATGTCTCTCATACATTATGCAGAGCTGATGGATGTTCATAGCAACAACTCAGCAGGTAGGTATAGGCATTACTGTGAATGACCATCTCGGTTAGAAAATTGTTTAAAGAAAAGCAGGTTTGTACAAAACCTCAGAATGGTCATTGGAAAAGTAAAGTAGCAGCTCCATAATTAGTTATTCTCTAATATATTTGCTACCATTGCATAGTTTTGGGGGCCTGTTTGGAATAAAGCATCATTTTGTCAAACATGCCGATAGGAAAAGCACACCTCAGATTAATTGATGCAAACCTCCATCCAGAATTTCCTGAATTGTCAGAGTGTTCTTTTTTCCACTGCTCGTCCACTACTTCTTTGTATTTACCCACCAATTATTATCGCCTCGTTAAAAAATCTGTCCTCACCAATACCCTGCCGTGACAGAAGATCTTGAGCTGTATCAGCGTCTTGGACTTCCTTGTTCTCTGTGACGTGAGGTTTGGGATTTGTCTAGTGACAGCATGTTTCTGGCACTTCGCTGCTAAATAGGCCTGGCTGTGTTTCATCCTGGTAGGTGGTGTACATACTCTGCATAGCCAGGCGCAAATGATAGCTTTTGCTTTACGACGAATAAAGTACGTTTGTAGGGACATCTGTGTTAAGTGTGATGCTTGACTCGCTCTGAGATTATATCCAGCACTGTAGACCGATTGCAGCTTCTAGGTGGGATTGTTCCCAAGCATTGGGATGCTGTAGCAGGAACTCACGGTCTGCGTGGTTTGGATACCCAGCACTGCTTTCACACTTTCAGCTGACCATTGTAGATTGTATTGGACTTCGTGCTGCAAACGAGAAGGAATCCTCCGCCGGTCTTATGCATTCCTTCAGTGTTCAGGAATATATGGTGTTTAACCTTTGATGTAGAATGTGTTTATGTTGGAAGTAACAACATACAAACCAAGCTTGTTCTCGTATAGCAAGTCCCCCTTCTTCACCCCATGCCCCGAAAAATAACATTAACATGGCACTAAGCCCAGACTAATAAATCTGACCGTGCTGAACACTTTTTTGTTGTTTGCCGTGGACATGGCAGTGTTCCCTGAACGCTTAGGCTTGCTGGGCTGTTTCTGTGCTCTGCGGAATTTGCTTAGCATTTTCTGTGCATTTTTTTTATGATTCCATGTAGAACGGCAGGTAAATTCTTAGAGACACAGATACCGACATGTACATAACTGGCCTGGTACACTTTTATTATTTTTACTCAGAGTGATTGAATTGTTGAGGAGCAGGGGAATGTGTCAGTAGTTTTTAACGTGTCATCTTGTGAAACAGTGCTGCAGTATGTGCTGTTTTGCATGCAATGCGCTTCCAAAAGGATGTGTTTTCATTGTATAGTCTGCTGTAGTTCTGCAGCCTGCTGGCCCGGACAGGTGTGTGCTCACATGCAGCGCTTGTAGACCTGTAGGGGTATTAGAGGAAAAGGAAGAGAATATTGTGTTCTGCAGAATATGCTTTGTCTTTTAGATAGAAGTAACAGATGTGTGAATTTGTACAACAAACAATGTATTTTCCTAAAAGTACAAATGTTTAAATGAGTGCAAACGGGATTTTCAATAAAATGGAGGTACACATCTAACTTCTGAAGCTTGCAGCATTTGGCTCAACACAGTGAAGTTTCTCATCACTTGTTGCCTTAGCCTTTCCCCTTGTGATCTCGGAGGAATTTTGGGAGCAGGAACGGGTTAGTTCCAAGCCTATGTCTGGGTCACAGGACTCTGAGGGGGCTGTAATCCAGAAGCTGCTGTTTTCAGTTATGTGGGAAGGAGTCAAGGCAAGCTGCTGCTTTCAACAATGCGTTGAAGCATTGTGAAGCACAGGAAAGTGTAAGCCTTCCGTGACTGGAGGTGCCAAAGGAGGTGAAGGGGAGATGTTTATTATCATCTGCTTCCTCCTCATCTTCCACTCGAGGGCCTAAAAGCCCCTACAGCATTCAGTGGAGGAAAGCGATCTCTGCACGTGCTTTCTAGTCTTTGGGAATGTCTCTCCCCACCTGGGCTGCCTGGCCTCCTTTTTCAGAGCCTTCTGTGAGGTCACCATATGGTTCCTTTCTTTGTTCTTCACTCTCATTCTTCTGAGACTCGAAGCAACTAATAACAGCATTATCTTCAAGGTTCTGGGTATCTCAGAGGTGAATCCACTGGGACAGGAACGGTGCCAAGCTGTTTTAGCTCACTGATCAGCTTCTGTGTCAAGGAAGATTTTTGTTTGTTCTGTTTGATTTGCTCAGTCGTTCTGGCAGCTGACCCTCAGGTACAGTCTTTGGAAACTCTAGAAATGTTGAATTTTATATCCTCTTCTCTTTCTAAGGGTTTTGAATGCTGAGAACCACAGCACTGCACGGAGTATGGGTAGCGATGGGTAGGAGGCAGGTTAGGCGGCTGTACAGCTTTTTACTTCGGGAGGCAGAGGCTGGGGCCAGATTGACTAGGAATTCAGTGTGTTACGGACATCACGTAAGGGAAGGAAGGAGTGGGCAGATAGCAGATCTGCTGAGGCCGGGCTCGTGCCTGTTTGCATTTCTGCAGCCAATTCCAAAACTGCTGGGTACCCAAGCACCTCAGGGGTGTCCAGCAAATATACTTGCCTGCTGCTTGCTACGCTAGTTACTCCTGGTGGTGTCTGCAGCTAAAGCAGCATAGCCACACATTCTGAAATGGGAGAAAAGAAAGACAGCAGCACTGCCCTGTCAGGTCAGAACTGTGCTTGTACATGTCCTGCAGTTAGCACTGTCCCACATCCCCTGTGGGCCAGTTTGAAGTTCGTCATGCTGTTAATGCCATTTTGCAGTGCGTTTCAGAGCATGTTTTCACAAACAGCTTAAACCATCCTAAGTACACGATAATGCTAGAAGGAGTAGGCCTGGTCTCCCCTCTTGCTAGCCACAGTTCAGCCGCTGCCATTGTGTCAGCACTGACATTCATGTGGTCGATGGGGAGCTGGATCAGATGCCCAGTCTAGATGTTTTTTTCTTCTTTTTTTTTTTTTTTTTTTAAGCAGAGCTGGTTTTCAGCCAGATCATCAAGCTGAGCATACTGCATGACTTCTTGCATGACCCTGGGGGGAGCACATGGCCAAGGGTAAGAGTAGAGATGGCTCCATTCAGGCCCTGGTTTCAGGTTCTTTTATATCAATTGTGAGATTGCACCCGTAAGCCATGCAAGTCAATAGCGTCAGCACTTCATTGCTGGTTCACTGCAGCGTCTGGGGTGTTCGCTCCCTCAGCAGCCAGCGAGCAATACAGTCTCTCTACCACCTGTCTGTCTTCTGCAGATGAAACTGAGGAAGTGAAAACTCTATTCACATGCTTTCAGCTTTTTGGCATGGAAGGAAAGCTTTACATTTTCTGCTTAGTTACTGCTATAAGTGGGATATATAACTAGGACTTAAGTGGGAGACAACTGAGCTAAATATGAGTACAGGGACTCCCGGTATCATGGGACACTGCTGAGACCTTATTTGCCATGCATTTAAAATATTCGCCACAGAGGTTGTTTTTTTTTTTTTTTTTTTTCTGTTACGAAAAAAAGGTTTAACAAAATGACTGCTTCGCTGAGAGGCAGCACAACTGGGTCAAATTAAATAAAGCCTGAATTTTAAAAGCACCTAGTGATTTGAGATTCTGCAGAAAGCCTCTCTAAGAGGTGTCTGAGACTAAGCATCCATCAGCTGAGGAAATCCCTAACACTAGGGGCTTTAGAAAAACCTAAGCTTTCATACTTCCATACAGCTGGCAATGTAATGTAAACAGGGCCTAAGTGACTTGGCCAGAGTAATTTAGGGAATCAGAACTGCTGATTGCTAATCCTAGCTCAAGTTTCTAGCCACATGCCCAGAATGCGAACATTTGGACTTACTGTTTTGTGTTTTCCCTTTAGTTTCTGCTGTGAGGTACATTGTGGGGACAGTAGGGCAGTGAAGGCAGTGAAGGCTAAACCTCTGCCCTCTTTCTGAGGAAGAACCTCCTTTTTGCTGAGACTTAGGGAGGCAAGACAGACTACATGATAACGTACTTCCATGTGAGAAGTCATTTTTGGCTATATCTCACTTTTTAAAACGTTTGTACATATGAGATTAAGGAGGGTGTGAAAACCTGGTTTCTTTTTTGAAAGAGTGACTCAGATGGAGCACGCTGGATGCTAGGATGTCTTTGTTATTTGTTATGTTTTATCACTACATCTGCATACCACAGTCATAGGTCAGAATCTGATTCTGTCAGCACTACAGCCACCATAAGAAGATGTCAGCTGTTGACCTGAAGATCTGTATTTATTCTTAGATTCTGGGGCAAAGACAGTTGGATACAAGAAGATGGGGCTGTACAAGGTAACAATAAAAGGTGAGCAAAATAAGCATTTCTTTTCTCATCATGGTTACAACCTCCCTGGAAGCAGAGAGAATGTATAATGAGAACTTAGAAGACACACAAAATGGCTTTGTAAATGCTTATGGGGAAGCTGTGCCCAGGTGAAAAAAGCAAGTAGGAAAAAAAAAAAGGATAGATAACTTTTCAGATAATGCTTAATTTTTATTTAGGTTACCTCCCGAGAGAGTTGCTCCAGGACCTTGATTCTAAGTCTTCTGGGGTTAACATTAACATTTTAGTTTGGACCAGGAGTGAATTTTTGAAGCAAACCTTCTGGTTGTCCCTTCTTATTGCACATTGGTTTGTGCTACAGAGTGGTCTCAGAGCACATGAATTGGATTCCTTTTGAGTGAAACTAAACCAGAAATATGTTCCAACTGCCAACAGGAAATCAGGCATACAGAATCAAACGAGATAATCTAAACTGGAAATCAAAAAAGAAAAGCAAAACAAACACGTATGCTTAGCATGGAGTCAAGGTCCTCAAAACAAATTGCTTTGCTCTAGAGATCCACTCCTATTGCATGATACTACTTGTTAGTTTAGACATAAATTACCTTGTTTCTTTTATATATTTTTGAAAGGAATACAGCTTTTTTATAGAGTTTCAAGTGTTCTTTGGTTTTATTTATTAAATATGCTGATATCCTATTTTCTGTAACGCCTCAGTGGCATTTGCTCAGGTAGCATCATATGCTTTGTTCAGTGTTTGCACTGAAATTGCACCTATTTCAGGACAAAGATCCTAGATGCACAGCAAGCATCTTGTTAGCTAAAATGACATATTGAAGACACATTTCAAATACCTACTCAACATTTTGGCAGTGGCACAGGTAATTGTTCATATGGAAAAAAGAGTTAAAGATAGTGAAGGTCAGAAATTCTGTCTCAGAAGATTTTGACTTGAAATGTTAGAATTCAAAAAAATACCTTACAGGTTTGACAGAACATTTGGAAACACTTTTCCCTGTTTTCCATGTGTGGCCATAGAGTCATTCAGTCTCTCCTCCCTACTTACTTGGCTCCTCAGTGGAAATGTCTAGGGGCAGCACACTGTTGATCTTATAAGTGTTTTACTAAGACCTAGCAGAGTTTCAGATCCTACAGAACGGTTCAGAAGAGAAATATTCTGGTAAATTTGGAATGCAAAGAGATGAGGTGGTAGGCAGAAATATGGAAACATTCCCCTTCCTCCATATACTCAGGCAAAGGGAGAGGAGAAGGAGAGGGAATGGGAAGAATTTACCACAAGTTGTTAAGTGGTAATGATTACCACTCTCACAATCAGCCACAGGGAAAAGGAGGGCCCCAGACAGGTGAAACCCAGTTCATCCCTCAGACTTTACTTTGACTGGTACTGCTACCCACAGCCTCTCCTTTAATGCTTGTCTTAGGGCTTAAATATGTATGGAATGTCACAGAGAGGGTGGTCACAGAATAACCACAGTTGCAATGAAACTGTGGGAACTAAGGACAATAATTTTTTCACCTGTCACCACAAATCCCAGGTGCACTTACTCAACAAAGCCTTTGTAATATAATGTAAGTAACAAGATAAGCAATTAAAAACAATAGCAAGAAAAAAAAAATTATGCTGAAAGGTAAAAGCATAGAACCTTCCTCCTAAGAAGTGATAAAAAAAAGTATTGAACCACATTACCAGTGTCAAGTCACACTTGTAATTCATTCTTAAAAGGACTCCAAAATATGCTGTCAAGAAAATAGAACTATTTTAATAGAATAGAATCCTCAAAAACCATTGTATTTGAGTAGTATTTTTCTAAGCAACTGATAGTGGCATTAAGTGTGTTGTTTACACAGAAATAAGTACTTAAGTCTGTATAAAGACCTGTTCCGAGTGGGGTAGGCAGCATGTGGCAATATGCCATGGCAACATTTTTTCTTTCAGATATTTTTCTGGGAGAACAGCAACTTGCAGGAAGCCTGAAGAAGAGCCATAGTAGCTGCAGTCTCAGAGACAAGCAAGCTATAGGTGATCAGCTGCTCCCCCTTAACCCTTGCAAGTGCTGGGCAGGAAGCCAGCTTGGCAGCTGTTGCCATGCGGGAAGGCACGGCACCGTTCAGGCATCTCATGTCTCTGAGCTCCGAATGCAGCAGGACCTTGACAGTGCCCACGAGGTGATCTTTCTGCGTTCCTGCTAACAGCGTCATGCCTGATCACTTCAGAAATTCTAACCGGCAAAAATAATTTGTGTTAAAAGAGAAGAATAAAAAACCCAGACCCTTTTTTCACAGTTGCTGCTGAGCTAATAGAAAAGAAAAAGAGGAGGAGACTCGTTACAAATGGGTTTTAGTGAATAGGCCGCATAGCAACTAATGTTTGGTTTATTGCATAGAGTAAAGCTGAAATACACAGGGGTAAAAGCATGTTGTGAACTGATTCTCTCATGGGAAAATGAAGACTAGAAGCACTCAGCGTATCTGTGGCTGCAGCTGGGAGAAGGCATAGCTAACCAAGGTTTACACCAGCAAGTGCTGTGACATTCTGTGGCTATACTTCTGCATTTTTCTAAGATATGACATATCTGTGTGTGTGCACTGCTTTCCGCCAGAACTGTCCACTTCTCCCGCAAAAAGAGGCAAGTGTGGAAGGAACAAAAATAGGAATGTGGAAGAAACACAGCTCCCCTAGCTGAGAGATGCTGTCTCTTGCAATGTCCTGAGTTACGGTTTGTTTGCTGCAGGATGAACTGTGAGAAAGAAATCAGAAAGAATTTCTGTTCCATTTTGCTCAAAAAAAGGCAAACCCATTAAATAAGTCCAATATTGCACAATGAAAGATAGCAGTGCTTCCTACCGGCGTTTAGGTTAGCAAGTAGAGGGAGGAAAGCAGTGTAGCAGAAAGGTGAAGCAAGAGACTGATGTAATCAACATGTTTTAGCTAAGCATCTTGTTTGGTACCTTTTAGGCCAGCTGAAGTTATGCTTTTTATGACTGATACTGCAAAAAGGAGTAAGAGTCCTGGGAGCCTATGTTAAGGCAAATGATATCCACAGCAGATGCTACAATTCATAGTTCATTTTCTCAGGGTCTTCTGCTCTTTTTCTTCTCTATATCCCTTTCAGTACGGACTCTTCCCTCAGTGCTTCTGGCAGGGGGTTTCAGCTATGTCCAGGGACTCTCGGTCCTTCAGCTCCTTTCATTAAAGTTTAAGGGGTGGTGTTTTACTTAGGGGCGTCCAGCTGAAGTTACTGATTATTTTGAGACAGCACAGAGAAATGAAGAATTAGCTTAAAAATGCAAGATTTATACTTCCCATGAGCTAAATCAGGTGCAGTTTTGTCATCTTAAATACAGACTATAAAGGCTTTCATCTGTAACAGTATCACCAGAATGAGTATTGTGACAGTGTCATCTCTGTCCCTTCTGGACCACTGAGTAACACGAAGTGGTTGTGTCCTCACAAACCAAACTCTTCTGTGGTCTGCTTTACTGAATATTGCCTTTAAATTATTATTCACAGAAGAATGCTTATCTCTAGTACTGAAACTTTTAACTCAAGCTGTCTGACCTAGCAGAACCTAGGACAGGAATTCGTGTCCTCAGCTATTCATACAGCCATTTTACCGTACACAGCTGTACAATAATAGCATCCAAACTGGTCACTACAATTAAGGATATCAATTTGCAAGGGATCAACAGAGTTATCAGAGCCAGCTCTTTCTGTCGTAAGCAATCGTCATAGATTTCTGTTAAGAACCATTAACTGTTTGACTTGCTATATATATTGGAAATCCTCCGACATCCTCACCCAGGTACCAGATTTGAAATTGCTGAACGAAGTGTTGTGAGAACAGAATCAGAATTTCTGAACCCTTCTGCTCAAGAGAGAGGCAAACCCATTAAATATGTCCATAACATAGTGTTACTCAATGGGAGATGCGTGTCCTTGTAGGTTATTAGTGAGACAAAAGACAAGACCTTACGCAGGTAGAACATGATTTTATTTTACAGTCCTCTGTGTAAGTTGGTTCTACCCATTCACAGTCTCATGCCCACATACTTGCAAGCACTAAGATGTGCATACCCAAGCAGTTTTGCCAGGATCACCTGTTTGTTATATGGATGGCAACAGCAAATAGCTGTCAAGTCCTCACTACATCTCTTGGGTTCCTCTCCATTAGTGACAGTAAACTAGGTTAGGAGAGGTTTTTTTTACCCTTTAGGAGTCAACAGTTATTATGGAGCAATCTTTTTGCCTCTGTGAATCTTCAGCAAGGTAGATGCTCTTTTTGTTTGCTTCTTTGTGTCACAGATTATGGTCAGTCCTAATGTTGAGATAACAGGAAGAGGAATGGCACTTCCATGATGATGTAGCTTTGTCACTTTGCTCCATTGTGTCTTCTGGTGCTTTCAGACACACATTTCCATCCATAGCAATTCTAGTATTTCTGTTACATATCTTTACACCCTGTAACGGCAAAGAGGTTTTTCCACCATTCACTGTAAAGAAACTCACTCAGTACATCTCAGCTTGTTAGAGTACTGAGAATCCTGGGGTATGGCCCCAGAAGTCTTGGTGCTGCATGCAAGTGTGGTTTTAAAGTGTCTTACCTCAAAGGAGTTGAGCATAAATAATCATCACTCTGCAATGAAGTCAGCTAAAGGTTGTTCACATGTCTAGATACTTTCCTTTGACCCAAGGCTACTACTCCTGCTTTCCAACCCTCCCAGAGAGGAAACTGGGGAAAAAGCCTTTCATTCCTTGACAGATACAAAGCTTATATGAAGAATCGTACCTTTTTTGAAGTTGTCCATTTTTAGTGCATGTGAAAATATGTTAATAATGACCCTTTAAAATCTGTCCTTTATTATTTTCTCCTAAGACTAAGCATGTTAGGCTTTTACACTTCTTCAGTTATTAAAGGTTATTGACAAGCTCAAATTGACATTCATTATCAGTAAGAATAAAGAGTATTAATTTCAAATTCCAAAAAATTGCAGTAACAAGACTGAAATCTTCAATATGAAAGAAATCTATCTTTGAAAAATAATCATTCTCTCTCTTTTTTTTCTTCTTTTCCTGGTAGAAAATATTTTTTTCCATCTGGAATATGGAATTTGTCATCCTGGCTTGAATCAGTCTGGTAGAGCTCTGTCTCCAGTAAAAGTATCTAGCCAAATAATGGAGGTCTGCATCGCCAAAGGGAACAGTTTTTCTTTTATGACTCTTACAAATGATTGGTTTATTTGATTAGGTTTATTAAAGTGGCTTGCAACCAGTTAATAGTCACTCAAATTATGTAGCGCTTCAAAAATGTTGGTGCAGCAATTAACTTGGTGATCATCTACAGAATTTTAACTCTGGATTTATTCCCTTTAGTTTTGCAAAATTGTAGTTTAGGGCTTAGATACCCGTTTCAGTAAAAAAATAGCTGTGACACTATAAATTGTTATTGACCAACTCTTCTTTGTTGTCTTTCTGCCAAAGGTGAACACAACCAGATTTTCCACATCCTCCCTTGTTGAATCAGGAAAGCAAAATGGTCCTTCAGCCAGTTTGATGTGAAATCTAGCAGTCTAGTCACCAAACTTAAATTACTGTGAGAAGCAGTTGATGCCAGGCTTCCAGATTTTGTATGGTATTGGCTTGTGAACACTTAAACAGTACTTGCAAGAGGTCTGGAAAAGTGGGGCTGGACAGAGGGGAGAGTAAGGAATAGCAATGTCTTAAATCACTGCAACTGTTTCTTAAATGAAAAAGCACATAAGCCCTAGAATTCTAGTCTGCCATCACAGTAGTTATTGTTCCACTGCTTTTTGTTGTCCTTCACAAATCCCTTGGAAGAACTGATAAGAGCGTATAGCATAAATAGGCTACTTGCTCACATTCGTTCCAGAGGAATAGCCATCAGTCACTGCTGACGTGGTTTAAGAGAAAGTTTGGCTTTGCCACTGTATCAAAAAGGAGATACTATTTGATTTTTGCCTTGAAATGCAGCTTTCAAAATGCTGTGTCAAAAATGTGTGTGAAGAACACAAGGTTAGAAGTTCACTGATCCCCAAATTTTAAATGTGTTATTTTTAACCCCATAAACTGTCAGTTGTTCTCAATGAGAGGTAAAAGGATGTGTAATGAATTGCAATAGACAAAATGCTAAGGCCATGAAACACCTTCACAGAAATGTAGCTAGGAGTAAAAACATTCACCAAGAAAAAGGCACCAGACCAAAGATATCTCAGCCTGAGTGAAAGAAGAGGTTCTATACTTCCCGTCCAGCACTATATTTGCATGGAATAAAATTCACAGACAAAACTGAGGAGGAAAACTCTCCTCTCAAAACCAGCAGTTATCTTTCACTGTGTTTTTAGTGTGGGAACATTGCCAGACAGCATCACTCAGCAGCCTGCCCTACTGTTCTTTGCTTCAACTAGACAATCTGAAAACCCAAGGAATGACTTTGAACTCGTGCCTTGTACCAAGAAAGCTGCAGGAAGCTTTCCATCCTTGCTTAGTGCAGTCAGTGGCACCAAGAGCTGTATTTGTTGACAGCTTTGCATTGCACTCGGTATCATGTCTATTATCCTTGCTCCTGAGGTTTCTGTTGGCAGCACAGCCCATGCTAAAGCTGCTAACGACAGTGCAGCTGAATCACTGTGAGCAAAATTCTTTACTGTGCACAAAGCTTGAGAGGACTCAAAATGGCAGTGATGCACTGCCATCAAATAGTGTCTGACAGTAGGAGAGAGAGAATTAAGGCCAGCGAAAAGCTGCCTGGTGTGAACAGCTGTGCTTCTTGCATGTGGCTGGGATAGATAGTACAGGTCTCTTTACAATACCACAGCTTTGCACAGAAGGCTGCAGTTATTTGCAATAGGTACAAGCGCATGCCTTCAAGGGTGGAAACAGGAAAAAATACTCAGTGAGAGACTTTTAGTGGTGCTATTTTATATCCTCTCCCAAAGGGCTTCTAGTGACACAGGATTATTCTGAAATGATATGTGGAATAAGGGTGCCCTTTTCTGCGTTAGTTTGTTCACTTTCGCTGGTGAGGAATACAACATTAGCAAGGCATTCGTAATTCTGCAGTGGCCGTTGTGCACACATGGAGTTCTTGTGCAGAACTGTTCTGCGGGTTCTCTTCCTGTTTTAATCCCAACTCGTTTGCAGGTTCCCAAGTTGGAAGGAGGTAGCTCACTGCTACTTCTCAGCCAGCTCCCCCGACCTCTCTATTTCGTTAGTTCATCGATATCTTGGCACGGCTTTCCTCCCTACATCTCCCTCCCAGCACTCCCTGACTGAAGGGCTGCACCGCTTCAGCTGGCAATTCAGGACCACTCTTTGCTGTAGGCCTTTTCCTATCTTTTCTCTCTGTGTAATTTATTAAATTCATCATTGGCTGCCCGATTAAGACATTTGCCTGCTGCCTTACGCCTGCCAGCAGTAACTTTTCTGTGCTATATGAGCTTTAGGGGCTTGCTGGAGAGCTGTGATGTGTGTCTGGGTGCAAGCAGGCAGGCATCTTGGAGGAGAGCAGCAGGCCCTTACCTCGCTTCAGATCCCCGCAGCCCCCTCCACCTCCGCCCGCGTCCTGAGCTAGCCAGAGCGAGACTGGCGCTCCTGCTCCGCTGAACCAGTAGTCGGCTGAAGCGACATGCCTCTTAGCGCTGCCAGCAAGAGCAACGACGACGATAAAAGCCTGCAGTTTATGCCGTGCCTCGCTGCGGACAGGAAGGCCGAGGGTCTGGCTGGATCCTGACGCAGCCGGGCACAGGCAGGGGATCCCCGCCCAAGGCTCGGTGACTCCCCAGCTCCCCGGCGCTGCGGCCCGCGGGGCGATGGCCCTGCCGGCCGGCTCGGGGGGACCCAGCCCACCAGCGGGGCCTGCCAGGCCCCCCCGGCAGCACCCGGGAGGGCGTGCGGCGGCACCTCACGCTACAGAACGGAGAAAACACCTCGTACACGGCAGCGTGTGACTTCAGCCATCTGTACAAATACGCATCATCTGTTCTTGTTAGCTGGCCGGAGGGCGTTTGTAATCTACGTACCCGCTGATGTTTTTTCTTTGGCTGCACTACTTTCCAGAGTATTGAGCCCAAGTGATTTTTACGTTGAAATGATCCAAAGGGTAATAATAAATAAAAAGTTGCAAAGTGATACTGACATTGATTTCCAACTGTCATTATCTGGGGTCTCAAGTGGAATCTATTTTGCTTTCTTGCCAAAAACCTCTCACTGCCCTTGACAGGAAGCAATTTTATTTAATGAAGACACCCATACGTTGGTATAAAGGTGTCAAGTGAATTATTCATGAGCTCCTTTATCTCCAAAGCATTCCAGCTGCTTTATCTCATTGTAAAATTGTAAAAGAAAATTAAAGTTTTTTGTTGAAGTGCAGCTGTTGCTTTGAGAAGCATCTGTTTACCAACTAATATTGTGAGACAGTATCATCCTCAGCTTCTGCTGTCAGGCAGCGGAAGTACAAGACCAGCAGAACTGGGCAAACATATGCTGGAAGGGAACAAGCATAACTGCTCATCAGTACTGCGAGGAAATCTATATTCAGATATTTTTAGGTGCCTCATTTTCTGCGATTAATGTCTTGAGCAGTACCGAAAAAATGGAGCTGCTGAGCTGTTTTCCCCTCTTTATTCCCCTTTCTTTTCCATATGGCTGTTCTTTACTGTGAGGTATTTCGTTACAGACCAGGCCTGTTGTTAGTGCAGTGTGTTGACACGTACCTTTGCTCATGAGGAATCCAATGCAGTCAGCACGGCTATACACGAACACAACAGTCTTTGCATTTCATCTGATTTCGGAGCCGAGATGCACATACACTGATTCAATTATAGAGTCTAATTCTCTGCAGGAACTGTTGGCCTTATTATTACTTCTCTGGCTACATAGTTACTTAAATTTGCGCAGATTTGCAAAAGGGCTGCAAAAGAAAAGATTATGATTTTTTTTTCCTTGCTAGTATTTTATTGCTGTCAAAGTAAAAATAAACTGTAGTTAGAAATATGGTTAAAAATTCCTTATCTTTAGAGGTTATAACAGACTACATATAAGCAGCTTGCTGAACTTACTATAGCACTCCAGAGGTTTGTGAAAGCAGGCACACTGCAAGCTTTTGCCCTGTATTTCACCCACTACATCTTTTGACCTTGTGTAGGGAGTTCTGGTGTAAAAGACAAATCACCGTGATTTATACTTTCACCTCTTCTATTTTGCAATCTTATTGCCAAGTATTTTCTCATAATCATTTAATTATAAAGAAAGTGCGGCTCTGTGCCTGTGTATATTTTTACAGAGGGGATACTGTCATGTGAGAGAAATCACACTGTCACACTTAAAGGAGGCTCTCCAGAGCCTGCTCCAAACCACACACACCATACGATTTACATCCCAGCAAGAGAAGCTGGAGTTAATTTGTTGTGCTGCTTGTTTGCTCATTTACAGCTGTGATACACATATCCACCTTTGCAAAGCTCAGCGCTGAGTGAATTTGGAAGAGAAATATCACAAATCACTCCCCCAGCTCTCCCTTACTTGCCCGAACTGCTGGACCCCACTCGTAGCCCAGAGCTGGCGCTGGCATCTCTGATGCCATGCTCTTGTTCAAACCACTGAGCTAGTCAACATCGCCTCTTTCAAGGCTTGTGAACCACGCTTCACAATATCATTATCTTGTTCACTGTTAGAAAGTGTCTTTAGCCAGAAGTGTGTAAGGTCATATCTCCCCACTAGCAGACAGTCTGCTATGTTCCAGCACTATTTAGCAAGTATAGCTGAACTTTATAGAATTCATTTTTACCTTGCATTCATATTATGGCATTTGTGTCCACAACAGGACAGAAATAACATTGTGTAGGTCATGTTGCTTGTGATGTTTCTCAATTTTCGGGTGCTTTTTTTTTTTTACCTCAGTATTAAGTTTTGTGTAGGATGTTTGGTCTAGAACAGTCCTAATACATGGCATCTATCCTCAGATACCATCTTCAGTTACCAAACCAATGTAACAGTTAAAAAAATGTGATTATAATCTTAAAGGCTCAAGCATAAAGATAAGAAAATACATAATCATAAAAAAATTACTCTCTTCAGTGCAGAAGTAGATTGCAATTATTCCTAATTAATTCTGGTGCTGCTGAGATCAGTATCTGGCTTAATATAGAAGCCCTGCCAACTGGATGCTAATTTCTTCTTTCTGAGCGTGAAGATTTTCTCTCAGTTTTAATTTAACTGATAAGATAGGATTTCCTATGGCAGCTATAGCGGTTTTTTTGCCCTTGTTACATCTGATGCTAAATTTCACAGTTGATCAGGAGAAGCTACAAGCAAATGCTTCCTGAATTTGGGCAATACCCATTTGCCCAGCTTGTAAGAAAGAACTTCAGGAAAGGAGAGAGGGGTCACTGGGCAGGTCCGTCAGTAGTTGTATGTACTGCATAAAGCAAGAGCTAACTGCTGGATCTACCAAGGAAGAAAAAATGTGTCAGGAATGACATGAGATCGCTGCGCACTGGCTTCAGTGACTGCACCAAGCGAAAGGTCATGCCAATGCCTTTAAGTCTTCAGAACAGAAGAAAGCTTTTGACCAAGGCTTCCTGCCATTGCTGGGAGGGCAGAGACAGGCCAAGGCAGTGTTCACACTGGGGGAAGTTTGTGGTGTTCCCTCAACCCTCAATGGGCACTCACCCAAGTATCCAGACCAGAGAGAACTGTGGGAAAACCACACTTCATAAACCCTGCTTCTCACAAAATTATTATTGTTATTTTTAATTAGGAATGCTGATAACCGAATTACTTTTCATCTGCATCTCTCTGCTGAGTTCTCTCAGAAAAAAGATAGAATCTATAGGATCATCAAGGATTACTAGAGCTGACTTTTAAAACATCCACAGAATAAAATCTGTCCTTCTTGAGAACATCAGCAGATATGACTTTTCTCATACGATTTTGGTTTGTAAGTATTCCAAGCAGCAGACTGCCTCTGAACATCTGTTCACTGAATGTCCCAGAGAGATTGGTTTTGTACTGCAGACTTCAAGCATCTCTAATATTACTATGCAATACCATCATCTTTGCTCCTCTTGCTGAAATATTTTTATTGTGGATAACTTCGAAGAAATATATTGGTCTGAAAGCTGATAAATTCCTGCATATTTTTTGAATCTTGAAGGATTTTGCAATACTCACACATGGTCATCCACCTTAGCTGTTCCTTTTAGCTTTCTCTTTTCTTTTTATTTAATTTTCTTTCCATAGCTTTTCCTGCAACTGGACAAGTTGTTGGACTTTTTAGATGATGATGACTTTTCATTTATATCCCTGCTCAGGATGCATTCTTCCATTAAAGCTTCAATGTGAATTTACTAAAGTAGAAAATTATACTTTAATCTTTGAGATTGGGCCTCATCTGGCACACTCATTTATTGCAAATCTTTACAGGGCTGTCTGTCTTGCAGTAAATTCTTAGTCCATTATTCTGCACGTGCTCAACTTTGCAACTGTGGGCAGCCCTGTGGAAATTCAGTATTCTTTCATGGATTTTAAAGTTAAGCAAGTACAAAGAGATCTGTCCCTCAGGGTATGGAATTACCTGCCTACGTGTATGTAGCAAGAGCTGGCACAAGAAAGAATCAGTTGTGACACAAAGCATAGTAAGTTACCCCCCAAACTCAGTTTTGACTGTAGATCTTCATGGTTTATAAATATTTGCATATTATTTTATCCCAATATTGCAAGTTAATAAACATGACACTGACGGCATAAGCATTTCTAGGAATGAATAAACTCTTCTGTAACTATCCTTTTATTTACCTTCTTTACATTGAATGACCAAAATGAAAAATAAATTATCAACCAAAAAGAAAAAAACCACCCTATGACTGAGCAAATCTTACTCCTTCATATCAATTACTCTTTGAGCAAATGTACTCATTAAATGATGGATTCTTCCCTTAAACTATCCATAGTTTTAGAGAGGTTAAGGCTTGCTAAATGCATATTATTTAAACTATGTGGGAAGGACAGCAATGTTCAAAAGCACAACTGCCCAGAAACCCTTGCTAGAAAAAGAGAGTGCATATTCACTATGAACCCAGGGCCCCTAGTAATGAGGGCTTCATTTCTCAGCAGTTCTTCTTCAAAATGGTTCTTTTGCGGCTTCCTCAGATCCCTTTACTGCTTCTGCAAGACTACTAGACATGAACACTGCTTAACCAGTTCATACGTTGAAGTAAAAACACCAGACCTCCCAAGGAGTTTTAATTCAGAATGGCAACATTTTGTAAAACCTTTTGTCTCTAGCTGTGCGTACAGCTTTTTCAGGACAGAATAATCCTGCGTTTCACGGCGGTGTTCTTGCACCGGAGCAGCGGGGCTTGCAATATCATTTATGAGTACAATTGGAGCATTGTTGTAGGAAATGCTTGTGAAACATCTTAAGTGACCAACTGCAAGAGAGTAGCTGCACATCCTGTGGCCGAGCTCCAGTTGTTTTTCTAGTATCAGGGCCAGGAACGGTTGATTTACCACACCCAGAAGAGTAAACAGGAAAGGCTGCATCTATTGCTTTGTTCTCTAGCGGTGCGTGACAAGGGGAGACGCAGGATACGTCCCGGCGGCACACGCAGGCAGACTTGAGCTCTGCAGCGCTGTGCTCGGAGCTGGCCGAGACGCTGCAGCGTGAGGACGGTTGCATCGGGACACCTGCGCAGTTCCCAGCTCACCGCAGCCTGACGGCCGGCTAACCTGGGGGACCGGCAGGGAGCTTAAACCCTGCCTGCAATTCTCTGCGTATCCTTCGGCATCCTTTGAGACGGACCTTCTTCGTTCTTTCTTGTTTTTGCCCGACTGATCTCCAGTGTTACAAATCTGCTGCAATTTAGAGCTGAATATTAAAGGGTGGCGTCAGCCATAGGTTCCAAAGGATACCCTCAGACACTGAAGCAGGATTTTCTAGTCCAAGGGGCTGTGTTCTCTGACAGAAGTGGAGTGAAGAGAGTCCTCTATCAGCTACGAAGAGGGGGAAGAGGAGGGGAAGTGAGGTGAACTTGCAGAGGGAGGTATGCAGCAAGGGAAGATGGGGATCACAGTGGTACGTCGCTGGCAAGGAGGAAGAGGGAGGGATGGTAGGAAACATCCCAGGTCACCCGCAGCCAGCGCAGGAACTGTGAGATCAATCAGTCAAAGGAAGGGGATGAAATAGGGCAGGGGCAGCTTGGGAAATGCTCTTTCCTTCTTTTATTTGAGAGATGCTTCTAAACCTTGATCTGTCCTTTTTACTGTGCCGTCGACCATTCTCCCACCTAGAGCTCTCCTTGAGGGTGCTGTGTCCCCGTGCTTCTCCTGTGCAATCCGCTCCCGAGGCACAGCCACACGACATAGTGCTGAGCAACACTGGAAACCCTGTGGCTAGCACCAAGCAACGGGTGTGACACCACAGCCCGGCCCAGTGCCATTCACAGGTGACACTCCGGACTCCAGAAAAGCAACTTTGCCACTATCCTTCACCTGAGCTTGTCAGCCGAGGCATGGGCAGCTGTACCACTCTGATTTGCGAGCTAGCTGGTCTGGCTCCTGCCTGGGGTCTCCCAACTCAGTGTATGGCGGAGCCTGGTCATCTGCACAGAACGACTTCTGAACCACGTAATCACATTCTGCATTTCACCACCTTATTTCCTGGCAGTCACTGTCATCATGTCTCAGGTCACTCCAGAGTTAATGTCAGGAATCTTCTGACTGCTAGTCCTTCACTGTGTCTATTTGCTCCCCACTACCCTGTCAGAGCTACTGAATGCCCTGCAAACATTGCCGATGCCTCACAAGACTGCGGTAAGATTAGAAAATAATTTCTTTGTACTACTGATGAAGAATATTTGCAGGATTGTGCGGCAAATATAGCAAAGGTAGGAAGAGTACCAGATTTTTCTGAATCTCGCTATGATAAAATCCTTAGTCACAAGACTGTAATTTATCTTCCTCACATATACCTTCCCTCTTCACCATGATAAGATTTAATACCTAATCTCTATATTGAATAATAACAGCTCAGCTGCCAACTGCCTGGAATTCTTACTTTGGGGGAAAGAAATGAAGAATATATATGAATGGTGATGCAAATTTTAACAACGTTTAGTCTTCACTACTCAGTAGTGGCAACAAGAATGCATGTAACTAAAAAAAAAAGATTTTCTATAAAAATAAAGACAGTGTTGGCTCAATAACATAAAAAGTATGTACATACGCACAGACTAGCCTGTATTTTAGGCCCAATCCTATTCCTATTTTAAATCCTGGCTTTGGATACCTGAATAGAAAATCTATAAAGGATTTCCAGCACATGGAGCGGCACAGAGTACAACCCATTTCTTGTCTCATACTGGTGTGAATGAAGAATTGTTTCAGCCAGGCCGTTGTGGCTGCAGCAAAGGGCAGTAAGCGAGGAAGCAGGCCTGTGACCAGCCGGCCAGCCGGCCGTGCTGCCTCCTGAAGTCTGCAAGCAGGAAACAAACCTTGAAGAGGGGCCTGGGAAGAGCCTCTTGCCCTGCATTGCAAGGGGCTTCAGTGGGAGAGCAGCTCCCGGGGACATGCCGCAGACCGGTCTGTGCTCTGCCTTCACTGCGGCCAGTGCAGGGTCTCCAATCCACGAGGGATCTCCTGCGTGCAGCGCTGCCTTTTACACGGGACGGGGGCGATGAATTGCCTCTGTGCTGCCGTCCCCTCCCGCGCCAGACACAGCGGCCCGGCTGCTGGCACTTCCCGCAGACGAACCCGGCCTTGCGGGTGAGGCTAGGAAGCTAGGAAGAGGTAAAGAGGCCACGGCGCGATGCCGCAAAGCAGGGAGCTGCAGCTCCGGCTGCGGGGGGCCGCTGCGTCTCTGCGTGCGAGATCTGAGAGCTGGAGGTTGCTATCACATTGCAGGCCGGGTTTCAGTTACAGCAGCTTTTGCACATCAGGCGACGCAGTGAAAGCGCACCCTTTCTCAAGATGGTGCTGGACAAAAAGATTTGTCACGTGTGGGTCACAAGCTTTCTGGCACGCTGCACGTTCCTGCAGAAAATGCCTGCAACGATGCTTACAGCAATTGCAATGACATTATGGTAGCTGTATTTGGTCTGGGAAAATGAGTAGTAAACATAATTTATTGTTGCTGTATCTCCACTGCCAGTGGTCATATCAGAAGCCGTAGCACTTTGCAGCTGATTTGTTTGTTTTATATTGAGTTCTTGAATTAACTAGAGGACAAGGTAGACTATTTTATCTGTTAAAATGTAACTGTGAAAATGGCATAAGGGCATACCATTTTCCTTAAAGGAAACCCATTTAAGTCAAAACTGCTTATAAAGCATGAGACTGCAGTAGCAGTACTGGAAGCCCTTTTTCATCAGTGGGTTATCTCATAACTGAACGCTTAGATTTTTTTCCCCCAGTCTCAAGGCAAAGTTTTTGAGAGGCAAATTAGCTGAATAACACACAGAAAAGTGAACATGCAGTGTTTTTAAATTTAATTGTTACTTCTTCAAATGGAAAATACACATTTTGCTTTGCATTAGTGGCTTCATTGTAATGATTAATGTCTCTATGCCCCTCTGCTGATTGTGCACTTAGGAGTGTGGTTGTCAGTAACAGTTTGTTAGAAGAAACAAGTGATGGAACATTAGCCACCTCACGAAGCACTAAGAAATTTTCTTTAATTATAATCTATGTTCTTGTCATCGCCCTTCTGCCTGACATACGTCTCCCTCCTTGTCCATGAGAATACAGTTAACTTTCAGGTTATCCTGCAAGCCACATCTTTTAACTCACGTCTGTGGGAGAAGACAGTCATAGGTCCCTCTTATTTATTTATTTATGTTTTTCTTATTGTGATGCCAGGATCATGTAGCTCTTCCTCGAGCAGCATTTCTTGGCTCAAGATTTTAAGTGTGCTGATGATAAGATCTTAGGAAGTATTGCCCTGCAAGGTGGTAAGGCTTAGTGTATTCTGGCTGGAACAAGATGCATGGATTGTTGCTGAAGGCTTTGTGAAATTCCTAAATTACTTTTTCTAGTATTTGGTGTGTTGAGTGACCTTTCACACCTATGGAACATAAAAGGAAGTGGCTAATCTTTCAAAACTAAAACTAAAAATATAGTCAATATGCACCTAAAATATTATGTTTTTCAATTTTACGTGAAGCCAGTATTTTAAAATAAATAAACTATCAGGGACTTTGATGGAACTTAATGGAAATGAAGCTGTACTTTCCTGTAAAGTTACTTAAAAAGCAGTATACTATTTTTGGCCTTGATCTTACAAAGATGCGTGCATGGACTTAGCCTTATGCCACTGAAGCTCATGCTACATGCACAAGTGTTTGTAAAAAGACTTTGTAAGAAGACAGTTCTAAACACAGCTAGTTGTGATGTCTTTATACGTTTTCAAAACTTTTCTGTAACTAAGAAACTCTGTGTACCAGTAAATCAAAACAATATAAGTATTTATTATTTGCTGGAAAAAATAATGTCAGTTATTTAAACTAAATTGAAGTTTGACTTATCAAAGTATGTTTTAGGGCTGTGTGTGGTCCACATTTCCTCATTCCCTCCCCACCCAAATAATAAATATGTGGATATTTGTCAAATATTTTATGACTTCAGTTGTTATTCTCTATTATGTATTCAGTTGCCTACAGAAAAAACTGACATGAACTGCATCTTCCACAGCCTGCTCAGAGAAAGCAGTTTTCACCTACGATGCCATCCGATTTTTGAGAACAACGAATAGGTCAGAGCTAGGAAATAGCTACTCTTTCCTAGGTGTTTTTCATGCATTAGAGGCATTTGCAAGCTGGAAGACAAGGAACCAAATTTTACAGTTCACTAAATATTTCTCCCGTTTTTCCTAGAGATGGAACATCTTCATGCAAGCAGCAATGTGAAAGGGTCTGTACTCTCAGCAAGAGTACTTGCACGCTAAATTGATACACGAATCTACAAGGCTGTCCATCACATTCCAAGCATGCTTGATGCAATGGGCATGAAACCTGCGCAACCACCTACCTGTCACCAAAGCCTTTTCCCATTTTGCAAAGAAAGCAAATAAAAAGAATTGTTATTAGTAACCACAGGTGAGATTCACTCAAACTGATTTGGGAAAATCTACATAACAGTTTTCCAGCCAAACATTTGCCTGTGTTTCTGAAGCTTCACCCAGCGATACGCGGGGTGTTGTCACTGTCAACAGGACGCAGCTGTCAGCCGGGACTCATGGCTTTTGGGCCAGGGCAAGTTTAACACAGTCTGAACGCTGAGATAAGTGAAAAAATGTACACGTTCTAGTGACTGGTCTTTGGATTGTACTGCTCCAAAAATATATATATATATATATTCCCAGGATCCCCTAAATACTACCCTATTGGGAGGGATTTTTAATGCTGATTACATATTACGTCATATTATAGGTGACTATTTATACTGACAATTTCATGCTGAAAAAAAAATTACCTATCATACATACTACTACAATTCCTATTAGCAAATCTTTGGAAGTAGTATTTTATTTTATTTTTTAATTACACTTTCATCTCTGACCCACACTTGATCAAGGAATTGTTTGTAGGACTGCTGCTGGCTGTTTTTAGAATAAGTCACTGCGTTGTTATTTGGGTGGGGAGGCAAGGAGGAAAGGAGGACCACACACAGATCTAAAGCGTACTTTGATAACTCGGACTTCAATCTAGTTTACATTACTGACATTATTTTTTCCAGCAAACAATAAATACTTTAATTGTTTTGATTTACTGATAGGTAGAGCTTCATAGTTATAAAAAAATTTTGTAGCCCACAATGACATCGCAACTTCCCTGTAAACAGGAAGGCTTCAACCATGTTCCTGTGGTACTCGTGTGGCTTCTGTTATCATGGAGTGCCTCTCAGTCTGAACTAAAGCACCCTCACAAGAACTTTAGAGCACGCGATGACTGTCACTGCCAGTGTACAGGTAGGAAATTGAGGCCCACTGTTGAAAGTGGTTCTGGCACCCGAGGTGGGTTAAAGTTCCCCTTGAGCGTCGGGTTCAGGAGAGCAGGTTGGCGTGGTTTGGCCAGGCTGCTGAGACAACCCAGGAGCTCACCGCTGCCGGTGGGTGACCCCTTCCCTCCATCCCCTGCTCCTCCCTGCGTGGTCCCACTCTTCCTTGCGCTAGCCCTGCGGTCTCCCTGGCCGCAGCTGGCGAGGGACCGGGCACGGAGAGCGGGGAGCCGCGCTGGGCTGCAGGGTCAGCCGAGGCGTCTCACTGGGGCGTACCGGCAGACCGCCTAGCACCAAGGGACGGCACTGTCCTCGCCGATTTTTGCAGACAGAGATGAGCAGCACTGGTTGCCCTGCCTCCTCCTTCTGCTTGCAAGGGTTCAGTTCTTTAGAGTCTGGGAGATCACAGTACCAGGGCAGACTGGTTTTGGATACGTTCTGCACTTTTTTGATTAGACTGGGTCATATGGAGAGAGGAATGTAAGTTGTGCAGGTCAAGAAAGAAGAGAAAATTCTCCAAAGGAAAAAGAAAGAAAGAAAGAAAGAAAAAGCTGCGTTTGTGTTTGCAGCAACAGGTGTGGCTGTGGCTGGTGAGAGAGACTATTGTGTTCCCGGGCAATGGCTGTTTCCAGTATCATCCCGCCATGCCCACCATAGAAAAATTCAGAAAAACTGAGCCCAACACATCAACAAACGTCAAGTAGTGTCCGCTGAGGCACTGGAGAAGGACGTATTTGTTGTGATGAGATGGTAGCGGCACAAGTCCCGAGCTGGTCAATTATCAGTGAGCATCTTCAGTCACAGAAAAATGCAAAATTAGCACAACATGTTGACAGCATTTGCCCGTCAGCATAACATCTCTCTTGTTCAAGGTCAGCTGTAAGACCTTGAAGCTGTTCTTCCATGAGTTAATTTGAAGATATCATCCTATTTTCACAAACACGCCTATGGTTAGGTGAAGCCCCATGTCATCTCCACGGTGCTGGTACCCTTTGCTCTGACCAGTACCTTGTACCTGACTGAAGGCGTAGAAAAGGCCAGCGACACGTTAGGGCTTTATGGAACCCAGCAGTCCTGGTGTAGCTCACTCTTTGCTCTGCAGTGTGTTCTGCAGAGGACCCACGTAGTTTTTCTGAGTTTTCCAAGTCGGGCTCCAAGATTCACTTTCTGAGCTATAATCGCCCTCCTTCCAAACAGTAAGTTTTACAATGACAAAATACCACGGCAATCCACTGTCCCTAAAGGAACAAAGATTTCTCCATTAACCGTTCCCTAACCCTCTATTGTTTATCATAACCATCAACTACGCACCCCGCAGCAGCTGCAAATCACAGCCTGTGCAGCACTCCAAACATGATGAGGAGGCATGGTTGCATGGTGTGGAGGCAATAAAGCACTTTTGAAAAGAAATGATGGTTCTTGTTTACAAAGACAGGTGATGAGCTAGCAAGTGGGATTTTTTTTGGCTTTATTGACAAATTAACTGATAACAACTTCAATTGAAGTAACCCTAACCTAATATTTTCCAGTAAAAATATTATGTGAAATTATTTTATTATATTTTTCCAGAAGGAATAGTAAACAAGCACATAAAAATTAAAACGCATTCATTTCCTAAGTGTTTTGTATTTTAGGAGCACAACTAACATCATCAGCCACATGCTGCCAACGGTACAAGACCGCGAGCGGTACGGGGCCATCCGGTTTCTCCCAGGCCAGGCTTCTTCTCAGCACCAGAGCCGCTGCGAAGAGAAACGCTCACCCTCCTGCGGGTCGCCGGCCCTCACAAAGGCGAGGCTGCCTTACGGAACGGTGGGAGAGGAGACGAGCCGGGAAGGCAGCAGGAGCCCCACGGACAGGCTCTCCGCTGGGATTTACCCAGCGCTCCCCCCTTGGGTCGCGACCTGCCTGGCTTCTGAGGAGGTGCTCGGCCTGTAACAGGAACGTTTACAGTGCTGCTTCTTACAGAGGGCTAGCAAAGAGGAACCTCGTCTCCGTAAACAAGGGGCTCTTTGCCCTCAACATTAAAGCCAAAAGGGAAAAAAAAAAAAAAAACAACAGTTTTTTTTTCCTCTTGGACCATCAGCGCTGGTCCGCGGAGACCCGCTTCTGTGCACCACGCTGCTGCGGGCCGCGGGGGGCGAGGCGGGGCGGGGCGGCGGCACCGGGCGG
>VXAL01015758.1:119836-227770 GCA_013399475.1 Chauna torquata
CCCGGCGCAGAGCCGCGGGAGGAGGAGGCGGCGGCGGCCGCCCTGCGCCCGGCGGCTCGGGGGCTGCGTTGTCATTTTCTTCTGCTCTATTCGTATTTATCTATTTGCTTATTTATTTATTTGCAGCCAAGGTGCTGATATTGCAGATATCCTGCGCTCGCGTTTCTTTTTCTCTGTCCAGGTGCGTGTGCGGTAGGGATGGGCGCTGTGCCGCTTGCTCGCGGTTGGACTCTGAGTCACCGGAGTGAGTGTAAGGCAGCGCGTAGCCCCTTGCGTCTGCATGCAGCCTCCCAGGCGGCGCAGATCGTAATATCAGGAGGCTCTTTTGAGGAAGCTAATGACATCGAAAGGACAGCCGTGTCCGCGGATCTGTAGGTGACGAACAGCGTGTGTAATTCTTGCCTTCACGTTGATATTCGAGCTCTGTTTCAGTGAAGAAGCACCCGTGCCTCAAACGACACGCTAGTGTTTGTGTGTCCGTGCTTGAGAGCAAATGCGTTCGGGTGGGAAGCGAGCAGCGGAGCTCCAGCGGCGGTTCCCCTCGGAGGTGATGGAGGCAAAACCCTCCCCAGCTGCGAGGGGCAGCTTGGGCAGCGTGTGGGTGGCCTGGGCCACGCTGCTCCCTGGCGCTGGGGAGATGTGGGCTTCTGCTTTTCCCCAGCTGTGGGTTAGTAATTAGACCCACGAATGGACATTTTCAAGCGGGAAAAAGTCGTGTCAAAATTGGGCTGAAGTATACCTGGCCCGGCTTGAGGGAACAGGACTCCCCTGCTGTTTTCCCGATAACTGTCGGGCCATCTCTCGACGGCTCTGTATTATATAAATCCGTATTGCATGGGTGATTCTGAATGCAGATGGTGATATTTCAAGGATATTTCCCCCCTCTTACTCACGCTGTTTACCAGGTGTGCAGACCACAACTTGCCAGGCACCGTAGTGCTGCCTTGTTTTCCGTGGCCTCAGTCTTGCAGGGGAGTTCAGTGGGGAAAGTGGAGATTTCGCTTGGATCCAGCACCAAGAGGGGAGGGGGCCTTTGCAAAGGGGAAGAAGAGGGCGTCTAATTTCAAATAACAGGGCGTATTTAAGAAGTGTATTAAAGCCCTATTAGTAAATTTGCGTGACTTTGGTATTAGTCACTTCATTTTCCAAAGTTATAGAAAAAAAGTCTTATTCTTACTATGTAGATTCTTATCCTATTATTTAAGTGAGTTTTCTTGTCATGTTATGATCATGGTCTGTTTGGAGGATTTCTTTGGGGGTTGTTTGGATTGTTCTGTGTGACTTAAGCCTGGAAATGTTGTTTTCCAGTGTTTTGTGTTTTCTTAAACTATTTTAGATTTTTTCCAGGTATATTTATGATGTCAGGAGAGTGTTACTGGGAAACAAGTCTGTAATTGGCTTCAGGAATCTTCAGGATAATAAGGCCTTTGGGACTGGGGCTGTTTCTCTTCCTCCTTCCTGCCCTTCCCCTCTTGTTTGTGTGGCACTAATCACGGAGTTCTGCTGTATGGCTGGAGATCCTATCCCCAAAACCCACTGCTGTCAGGTATTCTTACTAACGTTTACTGGAACTGAAGAAAAAAATAATTACTATAATGAAAAAAAAATAGGGAATGTGCATCTTCTGATATGGGAAAAACCACAACATTGGTTTTTTTTTTTTTTGATATTTGCTGATACTTTGTCTTTTGTCATCCTCTGAAAATGTAATCTAGTAGTTTGTGTTTAAAAAAAAAAAAAAAGAACCACACACCATTCTAACAATTATGGGAAGAAGGCGTAGCAGTTCCTTGTATCTGTTTTCTGCTAGTACAGGGAACACCAGGAACACCCATTTTAGGCAGAGGCAACTTGTGTTAACATGTTTTCTATGAAATAATTTCTGACTATGAAAGTTTTCTTTAAAAAACAACAAACAAACAAAACCCCACACCACATCCTTTTAAAATCCCCGTCTCTTGCAATTAGTGCTTCGTAAGCTGGCGTCCCTACCGACCCATGGAGAAACGGTCATGCTGAGCTTTGTCGTGTCAGAAACGCGGAGATTTGGATTGGAAACCAGCTCTGGGTTTCAACTCAGCTGAGCCCGCTCTGTGCAGAAGGTGCTGAGCACCATTTCCCAGCCCTTACGTGGGCTACAGCAGGAGGTGGCTATGGACCATTTTGTAAGCTGTGTGTGACCTACAGATTTTTGTCCTCAAGGTATTCGTTGAGGAGTGTTTTTACTGATCAGTGTGCTTCCTGAACTGGCATTCAGTGCCTCAGCAAAGTGCTGAACCTGTGCTGTTGCCTTCAAGGTTTTGTACTTGTGTAGTAAGTGGGATAAACCTGACAATAAGGTTTCTCAAAAGCTTAGAAAGAAAGAGCCTTGCATTATACAGTGCTTGATGGAGATTTCTTGTTGATTGGGAAGATGCTCAGAAGAGTCAGGGAAATCTCCTTCCACCTTCCTTGAAAGCAGTGTCAGAGTTTGCAGTCTAGGCAAAAGTCGTGTGGGTGCAGCAAGGCGGGAGCACTGCTGTTAAATATGGCAATTCCTGTGGGAAAAACAAGGACTTGTGCTCCCCAACAACAAACAGGCAGGGTTTTGTTTGGTTGAAGGTTCATTGGCATGATCCAGGAGGTTTTTCAGATGAAACAGGCTAGGTAGCAGAGAGCAGGTAGGTAACATGAGAGAATGTGCCAGAAGAGGAAATGCTGGAGTAAATAGGAAAAAATCCAAGAGCAGCCAGGTCAGAAGGACCAGATGGTGTGCACCCAAGAGCCCTGAGTCTTGCTAAGAATGAAGTGCTTCAACACAGATTCATTAAACACAGACTCATTAAAATCGGCTATTCTGCTGGACCATAGAGTACAGCAGAGACTGTAGCCATTTAACTCCTGCTGAGTTCGTTCCTCGGTCCCTTCTTTAAAGTAAGTTATTTCAATTCCGGAAAAATGGCTGGAGTTGAAACTGGAATTAAAAATGTGAGACGCTTCACAGGACTGTGAAGGGCACGGCAGGGACAGGACAGTGTGGTTTTTGCAGACCGTGTAATCATACAGAATTGCAGCATGGCTGAGGTGGGAGGGGACCTCTCTCTGGAGGCCATCTGGTCCAACCCCCTGCTCAAGCAGGGGCACCCAGAGCAGGCTGCCCAGGACCAGGTCCGTACCTCCACACGTGTGTATAGCCATAGAGTGTGCTGAGAGGCAGCACCCTGAAGAGTTTATTTAGACTTGCACAGAGCCTGGGGTGAATCTTTCACCAGGGGCTTTTAAAATAACTCTATGAAATGTCTACAGTCTCTTGCCTGAAAGATTTGTGCTAGGATTGTGTTTTGTTTTGTTTTTTAATATTTATGTCAAAGGAGGAAGGAACAGACTAGTCATGTGCCATGCCATTACATAGACACGGAAATAGAGGAAACTGAACGGTGTCAGCCAGATGTAGATTTAGTGTTGGTCCAGTTGGAAGGGATGTTCCCTATGTTTTGGCTCATAATAAAAGGAAAAAGATCTGAATTTACACAAAGAAAAAATATGCTTGAAAAATAAATGCTTACCTGATTGTATCTCAAGCAAGAGGCACTGCTGATGACCGTGAGAAGGTGACAGCAAGATTCGCATGCCTGCAAGGGGATAAGGGATAAGGGATAAGTCTCTGCGTACTTATCCCGTTGCCACAGAGGACAACGATGGCTGTTTTGCCTTTGTCTCATTTTGAGCAATCAAGTGTGATCCAATTTTCAGGCTACTGTCAGTGAGGACAGCCTCTGCTCGTTGACTCCGTGATCCCCAAATGCATTCATTACATATGCCAAGTACCAATGGTCTGATGTTTGTATGGATTTCAGATAAAATAGTGCTTTATATAGTTATCACCTGCTGGTCTGCAAATAAGAGGTGCCTTGTGCTAATTTTGCTGTTTGTCAGTGTTACTGAGAGTCTCTGAAGATTTTGACTGAGAAATTAGGGAGCAGGAGAATAGGACTCAAGTTTTACACTGAACTGCTTATCCTTTTTATTAGTTTTTGACTTAATTAATTCTCACTTGGTTTTCTGATGGTATCTTTAGTTTCTGGTTTTATAAGCCTTAATCTTATTTGTGGACTTGCAATATCAGCACAGGGATCCAATTTTATTAAGAAAACATTCTTTCCTCTACAAATGAACAAACTGCGTTATTTTGAGCTCCGAGGATGACAAGTGCTAATTGTATGACTCTGGAGCCGCACAGACGCTGCATTTTTTAGTTGGACCTTTCCTTCCAGTTCTGTGTGAATAGAGAATTCAGACCAGCGGGCTTGCTTTTCCTCCGCATGGTCCATGAGTTATTTTGTGTTTATGGTGACTTGTCTCTATAGTTACACTGAATTGTTTAACTGTCCTGTTGTGTTCAAAAAGCAGAAGTGTGAGTAGTTTGTCAAAAAAAAAAAAAAAGTTTCTAAGCTTCTATTTCATTGGGAAAATGCCAGTAAGGGTTTGCTTTTCTCTCATTTATTTTTCATAAGCATAAATTACTACCTGTGTGATAGCTGGGTTGGCATTAACTGTCTGCTTAAAAAGGTTTCCCGAGGCAGAAAAGAATAAGAACTGATGGCAATTAAAATGCAAGCTTTTTGAGTGAGGAAAGTCTGGACCTTCTGTTACTTCACAAAAAGTAAAATACGCTCTGTTGTGCCCCTGTACAGAATTTGGCGTTAAGCTGTTCTCAGTGCTGGAAATGTGATTGAGCTGAATGACGACCAGTAAGCCCCTCAAAGAAGTCATGTTAGCTAGGAGTGCACATGGAGAAATTACATCCAGCTGACATCTTTGAGTCAGGAAGAGACAGAAGGGAGGTACAATTTTATGTAAGCGATACAGCAAGAAGAGGAAAGGAAAACTGACATTTCAATATCAGTACTTCTGGCCACAATCCCCCAAACTGTTATTGCCTTTCTAGAGTCACAAGCAGACCTGTATTTATATAAGTAGGAACATGCAAAATCCAGATGTAAAAAAATGTAATAGTATTAGAAGAAAAAAAAAATCTAAACTTTACCAACGTAAAGGGTAAAACTTCACCTGAAGCGATCTTGACAATATAGTCCATTAAAAAAGTCAGAGTTCCTAGTACATCTTTACACTGTTGATAACAGTTTAAACTATCACTTAATTGTCACTGCTTATAGGATTAGTAGTTTTGAGTGCCTCAGAGTTTAGATGTACAGTAAAAGAATTGTAGAAGCTGGTCCTTCTCAACTGTTTCAAATCACACTGTAAAACCAGAGACTTCTGAACCTGCTGGATGTAGACTTCCCATTGATGGTCAGAAATAGCCTGATGGAGACCTACAGCCTTCATTAATCAACCTTCATTACAACTAAGTATGAATTCATTATTTTCTTTTCCAGTAAAATAATGCTTTGCTCCGCCAGCAATTTAAAATAACTGCACAAGAGGGATGGAGGGAAAAGGTCCATTGGGATGAAAATGAGCAACTTTCATTCTTCACAAGAGAGTGCTGCGGAATGAAGCAGTGATGAAATTTTTTTTTTAAACAAGTGGTTTTGTCATGTTACTTGTGTAAGTGCAGTGGGTTCACTAAACAGTTGAGTGTAACCTCCTTTACTTTCATGCTTTTATCTGCAGCAACATGCTGTCAGTATTCTGATGTTTACATGCAGGCTGACTGATGTTCACAATCTGCGTTGCAATGGAGGCGTTGTACTCACCTGCCTTGGTGGGAATCTAGTGCAGACACCCCTGCAAAACAGAGTTGGTGTAAACTCTGAAAGCTTGAGCTGAAATACTTAGCAAAGATAGATTCATTAAACCCAGAACAAGCATTTCTGTGACAAAAAATCAGGATAAATAACCTATTTAAATGTAAAATACGATGAATTGAGAAATATGTTTGATATTTATAAAACAAGATTATTTGATGTATTAACATCTAAACACACCAACAGTGTAGTAAAATAAAAAATAAAAAATTTAAAAAAAATTAATGCTAATTCAACTGTTTGTCTTCAGAACTTGACCAGATGAGTTAGTGGATAATTAACTACAAAAGGCTACTACAGTAGGAGACCAACTGTGGACAGTAATAACCTCCTCTTCCTGAACAGAGGGAACACTTTCTTTTTCCAGTATATTCAGCAGCATTGTTCAGTGACCACTGCATACAGGCTGAAAATCCTGTTGGGAAGGACTTGGTTGTTTTCCTGCAGTTCAGATACGATAATGAGGTAGAAGCACATGGGAGGATGAGATCCCTTAGTTCTGTGATCTGTAGCATGCAGTGACCAGAAATAATTTGCAGTTAGTGATTTAGCTGATTATACTTCATTTATTTATGAAAATATTTAAAACAGAAAATATGTTTTTGCAAATTTACAAGTGTTTGTATACATAAGAAATGTGTAGTTTTCCTTTCCTAGCAGATGAGAATAGTCTGCGTATTTTTAAATGAATTCCAGTTTTCACCTAGATTTGTCTTTGCATAAATCACAGGTGGATTGCACCTATATGGGTAGGTGTACCTCCTATTAAAGAACATTAAAAGATCAAATTTTTTGAGAAGTTAGGATGCACGGTAAGATACGTAGTTGGTTAAATGTGATTAAAAAATAAAACTAATTTATTTTATAACATAATTTCAATAAAATAAGTTGTTAACAAGAGCAGAAATGTTACCATACTTAAAAAAAAGTACTTGTTTTAATGATGACCAACGAATGAGGCAGATCTTTGTCTAGAGAAATAAATGGGTCGTTCCAATCCAAACAAAATGGAGTTAAGACCATATCTCTCTGGATGGAAATAACGTTCTAAAGAATTTGTTTCTCCTGCGCATCCGCCCCGCGGATACCGGGGTTAAGACGCCTCGCGCTGGCGGTTGTTCCGTGCTGGGTGGCTGGCCCAGTGTCACGGGGCTCCTCGGGTGTCCCCTCGCCCCAGCGGGGGCTGCGGGGATGGGGCCTGCGCGTGCCCATTACGCCGAGTGAGCTCGCCCCGCGGTGCCCCTCGAGCTGTGCAGTGCTGTGCTCGTGTAAATGTAAAACCGCTTCACGAGCGGCGTGGAGTTGAAGGAGGCCGGGGGACGGTGTTCACCTTCCGGGGTGCTTCCGCCCGGGCAGGCCTGTTTGGTAGGAAGGGGCTGAGGCTGCCTTCGTGCAGGACTGAGGGGCGCAAGGTCTTGCCAGCTGAATCTAGGCCCGCTTGTAACCCAGCATTACACGCTGCTTGTGAAATAGTCTCCTGCACCTGGATGAGTCATTCAGTGGCCTTGCTAATGAGTGCGAATTACTGAGCACAGCCGCAGGAGTGCCCTGCTTGGAGCAAGGCGGGTAGCAATTGCCTTTTAAGAAAGGCTCTCGAGAAACTTTGAGCAGCCTGGCTACCAAAGCACATTTTCAGATGGTGTTTTCTTCTGCCTCTTTATTTTTGAACTCTGTAGGTTTGTTTTTTATTTTTTTTCTTTCCAATGCCCTGAGCAATCTCCCCCATCCAGAAAAGCTGCAAATAGCTCTTCCAGTATCTCCTGTTTGTATCTGCATAGTCCTGTAGTCTGAAGGTGCAGCTCAGCTGGACCTTTTCTGCTGCAGGAGATGTCAAAGAACTCATCCTTTGAGCAGGGCCATACCTGAAATGCTGCATTCAGAACTTGTAATTCCCATTGGCTTAGCGGCACTGAAAATTTAGAGTCTGCTAACGGGAAACACTCAGCTGAGCTTAAATTTAAGATGTCTGAACACGGCCTGTAGCGTCTGCTTGCTCATTATGGTATGAATCATGAAGCCGAATTCTACCTTCAGTAGCACGTCTGTGGCGTTACTTTATTATTGTTATTATTATAAATTTCAAGTGGTTTTGGCATCAGCCTTTCAGATTATTGTTGTTATTATTATTATTATTATTATTATTTTTCCCTTTTCTTGAAGTGTCTATTTCCATACTAGGAAACATTAGATCAGCTTTGGCATAGGTAACATTTCATGTGTCATGCATTCTTTACTTATGGTATAATTTACACAATGATGTACTATGAAAGCCAGTATGATGGTATTTCAGAATAAAACAATGTGTCTAACCTTCTGCAAACAGGGTGAGAGCTCTGGGCTAACAAACACAGAATTGTTTTGTTACCAACAGTAATGGCATTGGAGCAGTAAAAGCTGAAGTACTTAGAGGTTTCAGATGCCAAAAATAAAAGTAAATGGGGAGGGAGGCAAATCCAACTCAATAGTGTGATTTATGTATTTATTTATTTTGCTCTTCCTCCTCTTGGAATAATTGCTGCCCTTATAAGAACATCTCTCTGTTTTAATAGATGTAGGCTGCCTTTCCTTTACAGTCTACGGACAGAAATGCAAATACAAGTCATGATACTAACTGTGCTATAAACTGCTGGCATACTGTGCGTGGACAGCGGAGACGATGTGATCTTTGATGCTGTGCAGTGTTGCTGCTTCGGAGTCCTGTGTTCTTAAGCGGAATTGAGGATGAACGCTTGGTTTAGACACAAACAAGTAGGTTCTCACTGACTGAATGATGCCTTTCAACACATAAGATGCAAGCATGTTGGTTGAAAAGATGGTAATTTTAGGTTTTTGTTTAGTGATATGGAAGAGAGAAATTTAAGCTGCTTTTCGAAGTGATGTGTTGATTCAGAGCATAGGTAAATGAGGAATAAGATAAAGGGAGGGCAGAATGTGTCCTCTGCACACACTGTGTGCAATGAAGTTATCAGCTAAAATGGTACACCTTCGGTTAAGAAGTCTTTGACAAATCATCAGTCTTATAAAAATAATCCATGCATCTCAATGAAAGAAGATTTTAATTTCTGTGATATTAAGAGAAATGCACAACTGGAGAGGATAACGTTTGGATGTTTGCTTTTAAAAGTACCTGCTGTAAGCACTAGGGAAGTGAGCTTGGGAAACGTGCCAAATGTGATAAAGTCGGGTTGGTGCAGGGAGCATCAAGTTTTTTTGGGGGTTGCCAGTCTAGAAAATCACATCACAGTGAATACAGAAGAAAAAGGCTTACTTTAGGAAAAAAATGATTATGATGAAATGGGAAATAACAGGCTGTATGTGGTTTCTGTTTGTGACAAATATGCATCATAGAGTCTCTTTTCCTCTGTATTAGTAGGGTCTCATTTTTTCTGCAGAGTGGAACAAAACCCAGAATTACGTTTTCATGGAAAATGCCAGAATTTCTTCTGGTCTTCTGAAGCGAAGTTAAACATGAGGAATGTTCACAAGAGAAGTTGATTTGGAAATGTTTAAAAGCCTGTAATTCATTGAACTAAATCAAAACACTTTGTTTTGAACTGCTTAGGTGTTAAAGCACTTTGGCATCATAAATAGATAAATTTTGGAAGGAGGTCATTTATGTACATCATCTCTTGGCCCTTCCCTTTTTTTAGACTAATTCTGCTGTTAGATGTAGCTGTGGTGGTGGCCGGGCAGCTTGTGGTGCCTCATGGGTGTGATCTGCTGAGGAACTGCGAGAGCGAGGGTGTGAACCATCAAAACTACAGCTTCCACAACGTTCTGTGGTACCTTTGTATTAATGCGTCCTGGAACAAAAATTTCATTTCTTGGCAGAAACTTGAAAAGCTCATTGGAATTTGAGTGTTCTTTCAGGAAGAAACTCAAGATTTTGCAGTATTTTCAATTAGTTAAGTTCAAGAGGACTAGATCTGTTGGCTGCCATCTAGCTGGGGAGAATTTATCTGTTTGTTACCACTTTTTGTATACTAAATATTCTGATTTTTAGCAACTTGAAGCACTTTTTACCACTGCCTTCAGAATGTCTCATCTCTGTTCTTGTTCTTCTGGTACTGTTTTTATTTTATTATAATAAGGCGGAGGACTAGGAGGCACCGAATATCAGAAACGCCTTGCAGAGTTGTCCGTAACTGATTCTCATTCTGAGAAGTAAAAAGCTTAAATCTCTGAAGAAAGACTTTTTTTCTATCATTGTTGAAGTTTTGTAAGATGTAGAAAATTTTAGCTGCTAGAAATCTCCTTTTTAGCTGTGGGGATGTTCCCCGTATGGACTGTAATGTTCCTTGCTGACTAGTCTTCTCTTCTGTAAACTCTGAGTTCGCTATTAATGGTAGAAAGGTGGCCTGAGAATTCTTCTTTGGGCCCAAAATACAGTAATTCTATTCTTAAACAGAGTGAGAAGAAAAAACTGGATGCAAGGCATTTCCAGAGTGATAGTATTTTTCTCTGAAACCTAGTGGAGTGACTGCTTGGTTACCGGCCTGGTTCCTTTCTGGTGTGGTAACTGCTGATGCCTTCCAACAGCTTTTTGTGCTTCTGACACTTAGATCCCTTTTGTTTTTGGTAGGAAGCATAAAGAACAGACAGACTGAAACTAGTTTCCCGTTGTGAGAACGTAAGAGAAGTGGAGACGTTAACCGAGTACGAGAGTGCTGGGAGGTAGAAGGATGGCAGTGAATCATGTTAAAAGCTGTGGCTGTGAAAGAGGCTGGAGAGGAGGGAGGCTTGAGAGTATCACCCAGGTGGCCAGTGTGCATGTTGGGGAATGTCTGGTTTGGGCGAAGATCAGAGGGCGAAAATAAATGAATCCCAATTTCGGTGCTGACTGCTGCTCTCTGTTGTTGAATAATGAAAGCCAGGGACCGGGAAGCTGCTTGTTTCTAGTTTTTATTAGATGCTGTAGATACCATGGTGATGAGCAGGTGATAAATGTAAATGTCTGCTGCCGTTAGAACATGAAACAGAGTGGAACGTGGTAACCTTTTAAAAAGGGGTACCATAAGGTTTAAAATTATACTGATGTCTGAAGCTTCCTACAGAGTCCTTGAGTAGTGCCGTGAAAAGGCTATCAACAGTTTAAAAAATAAAAATGAAAGGCAAAAGCAAAAAAAATCACACAGCCGAAATCTTATCCTGAGTTTAGGTTGAGGTTCTCATGAGATGGTACCAGAGTTAGGAATGAAGACACCCTCAGCTTTCTGTTTTCTTCACCCGGTGTGTTATGTTATACCACTGTAACAAATAGTGTACTTTTTTTTTTTTTTTGCACTTGTAACTTGCTGCTACCCATGCTTAAGTGGGGACTTTTTAAAAAAACAAACAAACAAACAAACCACTAAATTATTATTCTGGAGACATATTGTGCTTGTAAAATAATACAACCATGAAGTCATGCCTTTCAAGATGTGTTTTAAGTGTTTTGAGAGGAAGGAACCCGAATGGGAGCCTGGATGTCATGGTGTTCCAGCACCTGGTGCTGCACAGCGCGACTGGCCAGAGCAAATATTGTTTCAGGGCAAGAAGGAGCAGCACCAGGCATTATACTGATGTCAGCAGGAAAATAATTCTTAATGTTATTTACATGGAGTTATCAGTCACTTATTTCCCTTCTTATTCTGTTCTCAGCTGTGTCATAGTAATTATACCTTTTATTTGAACTAGTCTAAATCTGGACCCTCCTTGAGGGGGGATATTCTCCAAAGGACTATTTCTCCTTAGGAAATACTCAGCTGTTTTGTGAAGACTGCACATTTTACCATATGCATATTGGATTGCAGGGGATGTGTGCGAGAGGAAGGACTAAGTTCAGGCTAGCAAGGTGCTTTATTTCAGTGTAACCACTGAATTTAAGTCCTACGACAGAACAATACACATTATCATAGTGAACCACTTCACCACATTAAAGCTTAAAGGATTTTAACTGAAAATGACTTTTCCTTCCCTTGAAATGTGAAATATAAAATGTTTATTTGGGCTTGCTGCTGATGTTTCTGTTCCGTTAGACATTTGCCTGTTCGTGCTGTTTGTACCTTGTTATGATATATTTTACTCTGTTGACTTTGCCTTTTCTTGTGGTCTGCCTGGGAGAATTGCTACAAGCATCATACTGGAAGGATTAATCTGCAATAGGAATGCTCAGTTCGTTTCTTCATGGCAAGAGTAGTTCATTTATTACCAAGGTTGTGAACAGAATATGAAAGCTATTTATATCCTTGTGTGTACACCCATCAGTCTCATTAGATACCAAGGCAGACTGTCAGCATTTCACATCTGCTATTTTTTAAATGCTTAAATGGCTGATGGTGCGTCTGAGTTTCTGAATGTGTAATATACAGTGTGGGGAAGGCATCTTTCCTCTGGTTCTCCACGAGGAACTGCCTTAATGTGCTACCCAGTTCTTTATGCAATGCAGGGTTTCATCTCCTGCTGAGAATGACCTACCAACTAATGGTCTTTTTGTTACCATTATGTGGCTAACCGTGGGCATGTCTTCCTGAAAGGTCTTGCCGTTTCCTACATAACTGCATGGTTCAGTGCAAAAATGAGCACAAAGATACGGTCTCCTTTATTGCTGCGTATTCCACTTCATCTTTCTTAATGTAATCTAAAATTTGCTAATTTCCCATATCATGGGTTGGGGTTATTTTGGCCTGGTTTTGAAATAAAAGAGGCTTGTGCAACACTACTCTTAATTCAGCCCAGTAATAACTTGTGAATCTGTTCACTGTCAACAATACTTTGTGGGGAAAATGAGAGACTTTGAAGAGGTGAAGTTCCTAAGTTATGTGAAAGATGCGAGTCATTTGGTAAAAGAAAACTCTATTGATTTTCCTGTAGAGGGAAAGCTCCCAGAGTGGACTCAAGCCACATTAAAGGATTCGTATGGGAATGTCACATCACGGCAGGGTTCCAAGGGAAACTGGGATTCATTGGTTCTGCTGCTCATGGGTGGCTTTTTCTTGGAACCGATGTAGTTATTAAATAGTGGTTTGGGCATGAGGTAAAAGAAGGGTTGTAGAACAGCATTTTAAAAGTCACGGTGCTGGTGAGTAGAGAGGGGCAGAAGGGGAGGGCGAGTCTCCCCGTATCTGCTCTGGGATGCTGTTCCGGTGCCTCTCTCTGCCCCCCATCCCTCCCCGCGCCGCTCCACCTGCGCCGCTCTTTGTTCCCCTCGGTTCCAGCTGGCGACCTACACAAGCCAAGACTGCTGCTGGTTCAGCGCTTCTCTGCATCTGCCAGGAAATAAATAAATAGTGGGAAGAGAAACGGAAGGGGTGCGTTCTTGCTCTTTTTGTCAGCTTTGCTTAGGGCTTTTTTTCATTGTACGTCTTGCAAAAATGTATCACTGTGAGAAAATTTCCTTGAAACTAGAGCTGAATCCTGTTGCCGCCTCGGTTCCTTAGCTTTCTGGCATTGAGACAAATGCAAGGGCTTCAACACTGATGCACTGGAGCCAGATTCTCAGTTTTACCTCTATTAAATATGCCATTGCTATTGAGGGGTTTGATGCAGTCCCCTAAAGGCTTGCCAGGCGTTGTGTTTTGTTTGCATGCACCCCTTGCTCGTGCAGTGCTTTGTGAGATGTCCTGCACCTGCACCCGTGCAGGTAGGCTGCCCAGGTCTGATCTCGGTGTTGCTCTGGGAGTTGTTTGCCTCCATGTCTTGTAAATTCCCTTCGTCTGGAAAGCTGAAGATTATGTGGTGCCACTATTTGTGCTCCTCTTGTGCGCATATTTTCTCCTGGTCCTTTCAGCCTTCTGGAATCTGCCTGGGCATGGGAGAGAGTATGCCCATTGCTTTTCTTGTTGTACGTGGACTCGGGGTTCCCCAGTACCCCAAGTGATGTCTCGTCCTGTGGCTGGGGTTCAGATGAACAGGGGGATTACGTGTGGCACAACAAGCAGGTGAGCATTTCGTGCGTATAACATGCCAGCTCAGCATGTCACAATTAAAAGCTGCTTCTGAGTTAAATGCCCAGCTTCATCGCCCCATGCACATTCCTTTTTTTTTTTTTTTTTTNTTTTTTTAACACCTCTAGATCGTTCAGCAGCAGCTTCTCCAGTGGTTTCCCTTCAGGAAGTTTCACTGCTTGTGGTGCAAGAGCTGGCTTCAAGGCACTGCCTGCTGTAAGACAGGTTGCCTGCCTGTATTTCCTTGGCAGTGAGAATATGTTTTAAAGCAAAATATTTCTCTTGCCATGGGTATATCTCATTATTTGTCTCCATATCTCCTTCATTCTTACTTAAGCGGATCGCTACCTCTTGAAAGCATTTACAAGTTTTTATTTATGTATGTTTATAAAATTCAGGTTTTCTGTAACTATGCATAGAAATGAGTAATAGATTTTCCTTAACTTTCTATTATGTCTCTGCTGTCTGTTTTTTCTCAACATAGAAGGAAAGTTTGCCTTATTTTCTAGTTTTCATTACAGAAATGTTTAGGTATGAGCATTGCAGGGAAATACTTCTTTGCATAAAAAATGTGCAACCATTTCCAGTGGAATTTAAAAATAACAAGCATCATCTCATTGCAGAAGCATTTTTGCGGATATTAAATCTCGGAAAGGAATATTTAACAATATGTAACTATGAACCAAATTTTGCCTGACCGTGTACCTTTTGACTTTGTAAATGTGTTTGAGGCTTTAAACTGCACAAAACTTTGTGACATGGTTTGTTTGAAGGACGATTTGGAATGCAACATAATTTCTGAAACAATATATTATTGTTAATGTTCTTACTTGGGGTTTTGAGGAATATTACATAATATATATGCTTTTGCTTAAGATTAATAAGTTTTTAAATTTTATGAAAAGTCGAAGCAATGCGTTAGTCAAAGACACCGTAAGATCCATGTTGCTGGTCTCTTTGACGGTGAACTCGTGTATCCTGTGCTCAACCAGCTTGCCCAGTCTAGAGCGAGCTCGGTGCAGGCTCTGAAGGCACCAGAGCTGAGCTTCCTCTGAGAGGTGAGAAGCGAGCAAGGAGCCGTGCGTTCCTCTGCCCCTGGAGCTTCGGTCAGCTGGGGCTGAGCAATTCTCTACTCTTTACTTCGTTACTGACTGCTACTGGCACAGCAGGAAACTGGTGGTGAGGAGCACCAGTCCGGAGCGATCGTGGATTTCTTTCAACATACAGGGGGAAGAGGGTTTGATCAGTGATAAGAGAGGCTGCACAGTGAGGCAGGACTTTGATTATCATTTTTATTTTTCAAGGTATTACAGGAATAAAAGAAGGGAAAATCGGCAAAAGCCCGCCTGAGATTTTGTAGATGTTAGGTGCCACTCGTAATTAATGATATTTCAGTAGTTTTTTCACGGAACAGCACCTGAGGTGGATGTCGGTGGCGTGGTCTTGTTTTATGCTGGTTGCTAAGAATGGCCCCCGACGTGTAGTCCCTCCCGTGCTCCTCGCCTTGTGTGCTTCCTTCCTCAGAGGAAAAAGGCAAGTGCGTGAGCACAGTGTAGCACGTTCCATGGGCCAGAGGTAGCGTAAATGTGAACTGGTTCAGAAACGCTCATGTCCTGGCTAGCTACCTGGCTGCCGTGTCAGCGTGGGGAAGGGGCCGAGCTGCCTCAGCCTTCCCACTGCGGGCGATACTGACGGGGCATGTGAAAATGAGAGGCTGGGAAACGCATCCCTCTGACATCCCAGCCCTGCTTTCAAACCAAGTGGAAACCAGAGCTAGTGGGCTTTGAAGAACACTGGGGAGAGGGTTTGGTCGCATCAGACAGAAGACTAGGAACCCTATGGGCCTGATTCCTCGGAACCACCCCTTGCCCTAGGGGGTAATCCATGAAGGATTCGTGAAGATTTCCGTGTTCCGAAGAACAGCTTAGTTGCACCCAGGCAGGCTTGAAGTTACAGTTCCTACAGATGCACTAAGATGGTGGACTGCACTGAGTGGTGTGTTTGCCAGCATTGCTTTTTTCTTTTTTTTTTTCCCTATTCTATTTAAATTGTAGTTTTAAAAATATCATTCCTAGTGCTGTGGCTTTGTCCTGTGGTCACAAACGCTCTTTGCCCCTGAAACCAGCCTTGGCTGACGACCAGGAAAAAAGGTGTATTTATCAGAGGCCAGTTTTCAATTTTGTTGGAAATATTGGCACCCCCTTGTAATAACTAGCCCCTTTCTGGTGGAATGAATTCACAGTAAATGTTTTGTTGAGTAGGAAGTGTTTCTTATTCACTCCTCGGAAAATGAGCCATATACCAAGCTTATGGGGGCAAGCTAAGTTGGATGATGGCCATTTAACATGCCTGTCAAAACTTACAGAAGACTAGCAATTACCCTGCAAACAATTTCGTTACAGAATGCTTAATAAGGAGACAAAAAAAAAAAAAAGTTAAACTCTTAAATTGCTTTGTTACCGTCCATTCTGTTCCTCTGAGACTTTTATTCTCGAAGTTTCATTGACTCCAACCTGTTCAGTGTATCTTTATTTTTTTTATGCACTGTGCTGTCATTTGTACGTCGCATTGTAGGTTTCGACCTAAATGGAACGTAAATACCTTGCGCAGGAATCCCAAGCCGAATCCTTCCCACAGTTTTTGTAGAAAATCAATTTCCTGTGAGGAGCGTCAAGATTTTTATGGTTAATACTCCATGGAAATGCCTCCAACTTTTTTTTTAACCAAGCTGGAAAAAATCCGGTGTTATGCAGTTCAAATTAAGTTTGTGCTCTTGATGTGCATTAAGTACAGTTACATACCTTGTTAAAATTTTGCGTATAAAAGTGTGAAGACAAAAGTATTTGTATTCTTTTAGTTTGAATTAATTCCTGTTGACATTGAAGCGTGGAGCCAAAGATTTTCAGTGCTGTGAAAATTATGAAGAAGAAAGCAATTCTGAGGGATTTAAAAGATATGAGAGGCTATGGTATGGTGCCCAAATACTGTGACATTAAAAAGAAAGGAACAAAATACAAATGTATTTCGTTGTAAACTGTAGCTTATTTGAACCTTTTCACATGACTTTGTGAATTGAGATTTTTCCATGTTTCTGAATCCAGAAGTATGAAATGGGCAGGTCAGCCAGTAGATTTCTAGAAGGGCATGGCTATTTCAAGGAATCACGGGTATTTTTTGGAATCTTTTTTTAATTGTTCCAAACGGTTCATATTATTTTGGTGGCATTTTACTTGCTTTTACTGATCCATGGAGCATTTGCAATTGTCACAATTTTTCCATGATCGTTTGCCTAGGAAGATAGAAGTAAACGGTAGACTCATGTATTTCCCACTGTTTGTTTGGGAGAAAAAGGTAGCTTGGTTTGTCTTCGTTTAACAGAATTGAAATCATCCTGGTTTTGTGCATACCTCAAGATCTGAATACACAGGCATACGGTTCTTCAAAGTTGTACTTTATCCATAAGTAATAAATAACTTTTTGTGTTAAGGTACGTACAGTGCAGAGATTCAGAGTCATTTGCGACATCAATCCTAACCATAATTTTGAAATTGTAACACACTTATTCTTTCACTGGTACCTGCCATACATGTTGAGAATAGACTTTTTTTCAAATACATGAAGAACTTACACTGACCAGAAACTCTTCAGGAGTTTAGGAAATTTACATTTTTTTTATTGTGTCATACTCGATGTATTTAATTTTTTTGTTTCTGGTTAAAGGAAAGCTGTTTTAATTCAGAACTAATGTAGTTGCAGAGGTTATTTTTATAAATCATTTTACCTTAATATAGCATTTTCTGTAAAATGTGAGAGTCTTTCAGATAAAAAATTGTTTCAAAATGTGCATATGGTGTTTTGTTTTCAGAAGAAAAAGTACTTAACGGGTAAAAGTGTGGAGCTGTTTTCAGCTCAAAACAGTTAGTGTTTCTAGAGGCTGAAAATGGTTTATTGATGTATCATAGAACAATTTTCTTAGAAAGTGAGTGTGACTGCAAGCTGGAGGAGGAACTCTTGTTTTGCAGGGGACAGTGGTGAGCCCACAGCTGTGGTGAGAAGCGTGGCATGGGTGGATGGACTTTTTTGGTTACGTTGCGGATAGGTCATACAGGAACGCAGTCGTAAAACTGTCATTTCTCCCCCTGCCCCATGCAAGTCCCAGCAACTTGTAAGGCAAAAAAAAGCAACATCTTACCTCAACTCCAGCTTTTCTTCCCCTCATTCCTACCCTTGGCTTACCCCCCAAAAACAGTGATGGAATGCAATCTAGATTTATTTTAAGTACTCACACATGTGGAGAAGACACTCCCACTTTTTGACTGAAGACCTAGTTTCAACAGCAAAATAGAACTAAACTACAGTTGAAAGATTTCAAGTGAAGAAATGATGCAATAATGTTTTTTTTTCCTGTTATTTTTCTAAGTTTTTTTTTTCTATTCCTAAACTTACTTTCTGTAAGCTGTTAGTAATAAGAACATCAGAAAGTTAACTTCCCACTCCAGAATCAAGCTTGGGACATACCAAGCTCGATTTTCTTTAATAACACTTGCTGTGCAGCGAAAGGCAGGTAGAGCAATACTTGCTAGGTAGGACCAGAGTGAAAGGGAGTGTCAGAAATAGGACTTTCCATGTAATCTTGCTTCTCATGCTTAACAAAGTAGCTGTTGTTAAGTCTGCTAAGCCAACAGATTCCTGTGCAAAAGCATTAAGGGAATTAAAAGCTTAATCAGCCCCTGCACTCTCAGGAGTTTAAATGGTTTAGATGTGGAAAATAGGGGAAAGAGTGTATATTTGTTAAGTACAAATGCCTTTGCTTATTCTCAGTCAGGCTACAAACTAAGAAAAGCAGTTAAGAAACTTAGGGGTTTCCAGCCCATGAGCATTCCTAGTGAATTCACATGGGGCTATTTCATGTGGATCTCAGAGAGAAATCCTTTGAATTGTACAACTCTTATGTAAGAAAAGAATTTCTAGCTTGGCCATACAGAGTACGTGCTTACTAATATTTAAATTTATTAAAAGTCTTCTGTGGCTTTGCCTTTTTAAAGCTGCTGCACTTTGGCCCCCTTTTGTGAACATGTTTTGGGGTTTTGATTGCACGATAAACCATTTGCTTCACAAGATTCCTTTCCATTTAGTGCAGAAATTGCACAAAGTGTAAGGCAGAAGCTTATGAGAAGGAAAAGAGGCTGCTGTCTTTAGGATGTGGATTGGCCCGCAACACAGTTTTTGGTATCCAGCTTTCATTTGCTTTAAGCACTAATTTGCCTAAAGATTTCTGCCTAAATATAAAACTTACTGATGTTAAATAACAAGAAAGAAAATAAAGCAATTGAAAGGAAAAATAATTGCTAAATAGTATATTTGCTGTCCTGGTGCATTTGCTTAATTTTCAATGCTGAAAGAACGTAATGCTAAAAATGAACAAATACTTGAAAAAGCTGCCTGCAATAAGCTTTTACAAATCCTTTTTATTGTAATAAGTAATAATGTGTACAGATATATTTTTGTTTTTCTAGATTAATTCTAGAAAGTCCTATGAAAGGGTCATAAGAGCCTCACAGCAATATTTTTTAATACCTTGGCTGCTGCAATGTTTCACCCTAATAATGCAAGTATATTAAAATAAGCATGTTGTTCGTTGTTGCGTTAAGACCAAAGAAACAACAAACTCCGAACAATTTAGCATTTCACGTATGTCACGAACCACTTTGGGGGCACAGTCGCGCTGAGAGCCATGGAGCAGGTGTTGGCTCGGCGCTTTTTCGACGTGTCCGTTTGTCTGGCCAGTGCGGGAGGTTGGTGGTGTGAGAGCAGCCGCGGGTGGGACTTGTGCGTGGCCGCTCATCCCCGGTGCATCCCTGTGGAGCTTTTCGTGAAGGACAGGCAGGCTTACAGATAAATGCTAGCTCGTGTACCCTGTGTGAAATGAGACCCAGGTCACACACAGCAGTTCTCAGATCCTTAGAAACGTGCATATGGAAATAAAAGGCAGGGACAGAAGCCTTCATTTGCTTAGAGCAAAAAAGGGAAAATGTTATTTGTGAATGTGTAGCAGGAGGAAGCGCAGACATAGGAATTATTTTTGAAACAATTGCAACATTTAGGAAAGATTTTGACTGTTTTCTACAAAAAAATTGGTGTCAGGGCAGAGGGAGAGGTTTCTACTGCTTGAAGAAAATGGATAAGATTTTATTGGATATTTCCTTCTTGCTTTTCAGTCAGTAGTATATGTCTCCTGCTGTGATCATTTGTGCCTTAGGTCTAAAAATGACCGTATGATACCAGCCACAGGTCATTATCCACTTCACTCATCTCTTCACAGCCAAATAAATCATCAGTCTTTTCTCTGCCCGATGTGTTAAATCGTTCTTTATTAATTTACTACTATGAGCCATCAGTGTTTGCTGAAAGTTGTGGCGAGGAATTAGAAATTAAATGGGGATTTGCACACCAACTGAAGATCTCGGCCGCTGGGCTGCTCCCCTCAGCTGTGCAGGCCCGCACTGTGAGCAGACTTGCAGCATTGGATTGAAGTGTTAGAAGTCCAAAGCACTTTTTGGCAGCCTCACAAGTGACTCGCAAATTGTGCTATCGTTATCTTTGTCTAAAGGCGGGAGGGAGAGGCTCAGCAGGAGTAGCTGCGGCAGTGACGCGTGGTGGATCGCGCAGCATCAGTGGTGGAGGAGTCGTCTGGGCCGGTGGTGGCTTCTGGCTTCTTTTCCTGAGTGAGCCAGCCTCGGCTGCTCGCACTGATTGCCACCGTCCTGGCGGTTAGAAAATCCTTTTATAGAATCTCACTGCAGAGTTACCTCTCTGTCAGCGAATTATTCCTGTTTCAATTGACTGCAACACTCTTAATAACGTGTCAATTAATTTTCAGTTGCATAAATCTTCACTCTGCTACTGAGAAGGAAAGACTTGGAAAACGAGCTTCATCAATTGCTCCTTTTGGGACTTTAGAATGGACATAATTTAAAGCACTCCATGTGACTTTTTCCCCCCTCCTTTTTAATGTACAGAAATTCATTTTTTGAATGGTTTTGGTTTAAAAAAAAAAAAAAAGTGAGATTAGTTTTGCTAAATATTTTCCTGAATCTTTAAACTTGAGTTACTAAAAGTTAATGCTGGATAATAATCTTTTAGTATAGTGCTATGAAGATTTTGCAAGAGAGCTGTGATTCTTAAGCTGTATATGGTTTGGTTTTGCATATTGTGATGCTTGGATCCTACAATTCTTCTAGGCCATTAAAGATTAGGAAGGAAAGTCTAATGGAAATAAGCATAAAGGCGTTGCTGAACTGATTGTTTCTGTATTGTGCTGGCCAAAGTTAAAAATAGCCGGTGATAAGAGGTGAATGATACAAATTATATGTTAGGCATCAATGTATAAGAAGGGCTTTATTCTTATTTTTCTTTACTGGAACTAAGGCACACTGAAAACAAATAGATCCAGAAGGATTAACTTCCATTCTGTCTTGTAGAAAAATCTTGCTGTGAACTGAATCGTACATGGGAGAGGACATCCCGCTTTGATCCACCTGCCAGGCTTTCTACACTGAAATCCAGAAACCTGTGGTTAATTGCGTTGCTGCTATATTTTTTGGCTGGCTCTGCATCGTATCAGTCACCACTAGGGCCAGGGTCCCTTCCCGGCAAGGAGCCGGTGCTGGGGGAGCCAGCAGGAGCCGTGGCAGTGCCAAGAGGGCAGGTTTTTGGGGGTGGCTGGAGCTAATGGCCACAATGCAACTTATCCATGGCACAGCTGCAGAAAATTCAGATTTCAGCTCGGTTTCGGGTGGCCACCTCTGCTTATTTTTAAAGACTGCTCCCATTTCTTTGGCTAATTCTTGAAGGATGTTCTCTCTCTGTTTTTTAAAGGGTTCATCCCAAGTATCTTGGGAATCACATTTTTTTTAGAGCAGCAGTGAGTAACGCTTTCTTTAACTCTTTGTCTAAGAGTAAAGTAAAGGCAAAAGGAGCTGAATGTTGTAAGAAAAAGTCACCACAAAACCAAAATAAAAGTGAACAAAATATTCTTTTCATACTGTCCTAGAACACTGGATTTTACACCTGAAATATACGTAGCGGTGGGAGCTCCCTGTTTGAGGCATTACTGAAGGAAACCTGAAGGGATGGACCAGCATGCTGGAGGAGATGCAGCCGTGTGGTCAGCAGCACTACTGCTGCTCATGAATGGAAAGAGCTTGGCCAAAATGGGGTAAAAACCGAACAGTGGTGGAGGGAAGGGTTGTGAGTGCTGCCTCAGCCGGTGGCGTGAATGACTGCCTCCAAGCTGCCTTTGCCTGTGGCCTTTTCATTTCCCTGACCACCTTGCTCGTTGAGGTAAAATCCTATATGGCGGATCTCAGACAGCAGAAATTCGTTTGTACACAGAAACTTTCAAGTCAAAAGACTAAATTTCTTCACGGATGTTGTACCGTAATAATTTAAGCTGTCACTGAAATACAAAAATGTAAATTTTAGATGTCCTTCTATAATCTTTCCAGCCAACTTCAGTTGGGTCTGTTGTCACCTGCAAGTGGCGCGTCCCCCAGGTGTCCTGCGAGCTGTATCGCGGCCCCGTGAGGCCTGTGCCCCAGCGTCGCGGCTCTGCGCAGGGGGAGTGCGAAGTGCATTGCTTCGTTATCGCCTGAGATTAAGGATTGCTTTACCTGTAATTCAGCTGAGAGGTGTGGCTGGGTGCACCAGGTGGTGGGGCTGGAGGGTTGCGTCCCATCAACGAGCAGGAGTGTGCTCGCTGAGGAGAAAAGGCTGTTCACTTTACAAAATAAGTCGGGAAATATTTTTGCCGGGATCTGTAAAGATAACAGTAATTGCCATGAGGTTTGCTGTCGGGTGCCCTTGGTATACTTTCAGCTGTGAAAAAAGCATCCAAATGGAACAGATCGTAAAGTTATTCTGGCACAGCATCTGAGAGCGAAACTCTTGAAATACTTCCTTGCTGTAGTTGCGAAGAAATGTGGAAATAATAAGGCAGCTGTTGTGGAGGCAGCTGAAGCATACTGTGGTCCTGTGGACAGTTGTGTAGGTCTCTTGGTTGTGACAGCACATTGAAATTAAAATGGCTGTATTTGCCAGGATTCCCCCCTAGTAACGTGATGTGCTCCAACGGAGCGAAGCCTTTAAACATTGCCACCAAATACAAAAATAAAGGAAGATTTAATGGAGAAAGTCCATTTTCTGTGTAGCTTTGCCTTGACTTTATCAGTGGAAGTATCAAAAGACCTATGAGAACAGTTAATTTTTGTACGTATTAAAAGGAGGTTACGTGCCTTTCTGCCCATTCTCTTCATTCGATTTTAGGATTTATGTAGCAAGTGTTTCCATTGGCTTTGCTCGTGTGCTAAAAGAGCTCAGAATTTGAGAGGGTATTTTGGCGGTCTATTCATAAAACGTGGTGTGTCTACAGGAGACATCTCCTTAGGCTAAGTTCAAAGCTCTTCATTTTTTCAACAGTTGCAAGTTACATGTGCGCGTTAGGTGAGCTTGGCTAGCTGCTTTGCTGATGACAGGGAGGTGTTTCCACAAACCGAGCGTTACTTATGCTGAGGCTTTTTATGGTGGTATTTCAACGTGGGAACAGAATGGAATCGTATCGCTGAGCTTTGCAGGGTAGCTTATTTACTGAAGTGTAAGTTGCAACAAAGAATTGATGTTAGGTTCTTTGGAGAGTAAGGTATATCCTGTCTAAAAACACATTATGGTGAAACAGTAAAAGTGAAGTGGATTTTTCTGTAATACACATTTGTGTTGTATGATTAACACTCATGCATCTGACTGAGTTTTGACGCAAGCAAAATAAATTACTTTAACCCAAATCACTGGGGATTTTTTTCTGAAAAAACAATCATTGATTTCTCAGTCTGTGGAGCATTATTAAGAGACTGAAATTTGCAAAAGGTAGGATAAGGATTGTCTGTATGAATAACACACTGCAAGATTCAGACATGTTTTTGTGCAAGCTTGAGGAGTTGTGCGTTGTAAATAGTTTTATGCTCCGTTGTCAAATTTCTGCGTTTTCAAAGTTTTTATTATTTTTTTAATAAAATATGTTTTAATCCATATCTGACCTGCAGCAATAGAGAGACCACTCTTCCTGTATAAAAAAGGCTTGGAGAGATTGCTGAAATTTTTCCTTTTAAGGTTTGATTGTTAAGACTGAGCTCCAAGTTAAATTCAATTTCAGTTGTGTGTATATAGTGTTTTTTTTTTAAACCATATTGAAATACATTGGAGTTCATAATAAATGTCATTCTAGATAATGAGTTCAAGCTTATGAATGATTACCCTATTTTAAATCAATGAAAATTACTCTCAAGATGAAAGTATGCTAATGAAAATGATGTTTATGCAAAATATTCTTTGCAATATTAACAGCTTGGTTGGTGAAGTGGCCAAAAATGATAAAAATACAAGGATATGCTAGCTTTCCCTAAAATCTGTCCTTGTTAAAAGTAATGTTGTCCCTTAATGTTCACGTGATTGTGCTGTATTTTCATTCCAAGAAAGCACCAGTGCAGCTCCTTTGCAAACCATGGCATTTCTACTTGAGGTAAAGCACAGCTCTCCGTTCACTCTCACTACTAGTGGGAGTTGTATACTATATTTGGTTCAGCCTCCAGAAAATGAAAGTTTTACAAACTGATGCATATTTCAGTTGGCCCAGTGCCAGTCCTGGCCAGATTCCCATCTGTGTGGTTACATCCCGCCTACCTCAAGTTCCCCTGGTGTGTTTGGGTGCTCACGGGTGAGGGGGCTTAGAATTGTGTCTCAGCTGAGTGAGTAAGAGTTGGAGGGTCTGGGCTCCCCTCTCTCATGTCCTGGGCCTTCTCGGTGTTATTTCTGTAGATAAATTCTTGGAAGAGAAGAGGTGAGCAGGAAAATGAACAGAAATCCTTGGAATGACTAGTGCCTTCAAGGAAGTGTATTTGTAACGTATACAATGTGCAGTATTAAACATCTGGAGGATGGGGTCCATGAAACTCATGTCTTGCATCCAAGCGAATGAAATTCTCCTGGCAGCGACTTGCATCAGAAGAAATTTGGATAAGCTCTGTGGAAGCTCGCTGCAATCTGCTTGTTTGGATGGAGTGGTGTGACAGCTCTGTACTTGTCATTGTGCTTGGGACGTTAGCCTTACTCCCTGGCTTCTACAGTAAGATTTGAAAGGTAGATAAAGCATCCATAACCAAATTCTGCATACTGTGCAGATTTCCGTGGGATCTCAGAACTTAACAGTAATTTTAGCAAGGCTATGTGTACAGCATTTCGGAGAGTGGCCTGATGAATTCCATAGCCAAATGCTGAGGAACCCGTTGCTGACAAAGAATGTGAAGCAGTTCAATGAATAAGTGGAATCATACTTTTACAAAAATCCATACTGCTTGTTGGTATGCATCTGATGAGTTACTAAATCCAGAGTAACCTGCTTTCAGGCTTTTTATTTTTGTATTCCAGTGTAATAAGCATTTTTAAAATTTCACAGATCCTATTCAAATTCATTGGCACAAGCTGTATTTATTGACCTGGATAGATGTTTATATGAATTTGATACAAACTAGTGAATATGAAACACGGCTTGAACAATTCTGGGTGGATGAATGCTGTTCTCAGATATGGTATTCATTTGCCAAATAGGAAGAAGAAAAATGCAGGGAGGTTTTGAAAAGTATTTGCTACATCTCTTTCATCCCTGCAGGCTTTCTGCACGCTTCTAAAGGCATGTGCTTTGTGAGGATGGAGGTAGGTTTTTCTTTCAAAGAAAAGACAGAATGAAGTATCAGCAAATAAGCATAACAGCCTCTGACCTTGTTCTGTAGACACTGCTATTATGAAAATAATTTTGTTTACGTGGCATGGAGGCTTACAGATATTTCTCAGGAATGGTGACTCTTAAACTTCCTGCTAAGAGTGACATTAGATGAAAGCATTTACCTTTTCTACCTCACACACAGATAAAGCAAAAAGATTCATTAGTGTTTGTACGTTAAAGACAAAAGGTTGAGCGCAGGAGACTGGATTTTTTTCAGGTGCAGTTCCACGCTTGTAAGTATTAGGCTGCATCAGCAGCCTTTATTCCCTGGCAGTTTTTCTAGCCAACACTCCTTAATAATTGAAATCTTTTGATTAACGATGTTGAATCACGTGTCCTGGTAGCTGTACAATTCAGATCAATATTTTTGTAACTCGCAGCTTGCTGGCATTGCCGGTCCTCCTGTTTGAAGAGAAGAATCGTGTGATTTGCCTGCTCCAATTTCTCTAGGCATCTGCAGCTGATGTACGATACAAGATAGGGGACTCCCTAGACCCTTGCATTGACCAAGTAACTATGAGGCTTAGGGTTGTTTGAAAATGTTTTTAGTGTTTGTTGCGTGTGATTCTGTCCGTGGGTGCGTGTGCGTGTGTGCACAAATGTGCACCGAATCATAAACTTCGCAGTTCTCAGTGCTGGCATTAAAAATGTTTCTGCCAGGAGCTGCTTGGCAAATGTTTTACTGTTCTGAGGGAAGAGCTCGCCCTGCAGAAGTGCCCAGGAGAGCCGGCACGTGGAGCACCAGTGCAAGCAGACAGGAGCGGTTCTGGGTCGTGCCAGCGCGAGGGAGGCTGGGGAAGCTCTGGCGGGGCTGTCGGCACGTTTTGCGTGACAGACGTGGTTGCTTCCTGCTGTTTTTACCACTGTGTTGTTAACTGAAGTTGCTAAGCTATAGTAGCTTATCAGTAGCTTGCCTTGCAACTTGGGCTTAAAGAACACTGATTTTAAGCTACAGTCCTGCAGAGTGTAAACAGTGAGGACATGTTGTAGTTAGGTATTTAAAAATGCCTTATGTGTGTGTTGTGTTGTGTGCCATAAAGTAAGCCATTTCTAATTCCTTTCGTTTTAGGTGCCGGAACCCTCTTTGCTCAGAACAGCCAAATTTTAGTGAGCATTTCAGGTGATGTTTAAAAAAGTCCAAAATAGATAAAGCATCCGTTTTAAAAGACTAGACGTCAGAATGAATATATAGTTACAGCAGTAGTGCCCAGGCAGAGGAGCAGAGCTAACAACCCAGCCCATAGCAGAGCCCCTTCCTCTGGACGGCTGGGTGCGTGCCACGCCAGCACGTTCCTGCTGCCTTCCCAGGCAGCAGTCCTCCTGGATCCAGGACATGCTGTTTCTTACTTCACTTTAAGTAATGAAGACAGATGTAGCCCCGGGCTCCAGGCAGCGTTACAGGTATTTGAACAATGATCCATTCAGAAAGAAATACCTGTTTAAGAATGTAGCAAAACTTGTCTGGGATGAGCAGATCAAAGAATTTGTAAAACAGAAAATTAAAAAAAAAAATGGGGGGGGGGGGGGGGAGCAAAGTGGGTCAGATACATGATACAATTTTGAGATAAGCTACTGCTGCAAATACTTGTCTTTGGGACAGTTACAGTGGGGTGGTTGGTCTGGAGGGCTGAGCCTGGAGCTGCATCGGCACAGCCGGTTGTCCTTCAGGCAGCGTCGTGGGTCTGCCTCGGGTTACTGCCGTTGTTCTGGGCAGGAGCTTTTCGGCATGTTCCCTGCAATGCAGAGGCAACCGATGAATTGGAAAATCTTCTAACCTCTTCATATCGTGAGCAAGAAAAAGTATTTAAATTGTGCTTTCTAGGGCTGGCCTGAGGTGGAAGGTGCAGCGAGACAATTTCCTTAAATGTAGGAGCAAGTGGTTGCACATTCTCTTTTTCTTTCAGAGAACATGCATTCAGTTTATACACGTTCATCTCGGAGTGTCACAGCACTCACAAGGGCTTTTTCTTTCCTGGGCTGGGTTTGCCCACAAATGACAGGCAATGACCATGGCAGATCGCGACAAGGGGTCAGAACAGACAAAAACTGAATGCTAGCGAGATACAGAGGATAACATAGCATTGTTAATGGCGGAATAAATAATCAAAAATTCCAGTGTTAGCTTTGCTTACAGGTGAAAATCTTTCCCTTGAGGCTAGAGGATGACCATCTCAGCCTGCCCACCTGTTCTAGGGTCACTAAATAGCTGTTTCTAATTTTACCTCTTTCCCTATGTACAGAAAACAAACTTCAGGTCTAGGCTCATGTTCAGTTCCTGAAGTTTAGCTCTTGCAATCTAAATTAGACCTGCCCAGGGTGTTTGAGAGGTCAGTGCTCTTGGAGACTGCAGTGGAAACTTGTTTGGAGAGAACCGGGGAGAGCTGGAACAACATCAGATTGTGCTGGGAAAAGCAACTTCATGTGGGATGTCTTCAAGGAGCAATTACAAAAATAACACTCACTGTCAGCCGATTGAGCAGAGCAGTAAGTGGATAGTAAATACAAAAATCTGCTTTTTGTTCCAGCATCTCAAGATGTAAAGCTTTTCTAATAGGAGTTTGCGTGGAGAACAGTAATTTAAAACAGCCACTCTTCCAAGCAGCTCATAGCTATGTCTTACATTTTAATGTTGATAAGTCAGAGATCTCTTTTAATTGAAAAAAAAAAAAGCGTAGGGGGAAAAAATGTTATTTATTTTTACAACTGTAGAAAAACTTCTGGCCCATCAGAAGGGTGTGCAGGCATATAGATCTCGATCTTTCTCCCCGTCTATCATGGCTGCGTGATAGAGAAGGTGGTGTGATTCTTGTACAGAACATGTGTTTTAAGGCTCTCTGCTGAAATGCTGTTGAATGTACAGGCATTGTTCCAGGACTTAGAATGAGCACGAGGTTCGGCGCCACAGCCCTTCCTCCTTCTCTGAGAAATGTTGTTTTCGCATGCTGTGTGGAATAAACTTTTTTTCTCGATTGACAAGTGACCTGTGAATTTGTTCCATATAAGCATTTACACCTTGCAGAAATTTAAACGGAGTTTTAGTCCACTCGGCATCATACTCTTCCTCAAGAACCATTCAGTAGATCAGTCTTTGACTAATTCTGTTTATCATCCTGAGGTTAGATTTGGCAAGATGCAGCAGTAACCTGCCACCATGAAAAATTATTTCTGACCTGTTCTGCATTAAACTTTTCTTCCATGTTCAGCTATAACGGGAGGATTACAGTTTTCTGCTGAAGAATTAAAAAAAAAGAAACAAAAAACCAACCCCACAATGAAAAGTGACTGTCAATAGTTCTGTATTAAAATCCCATGCAGTATCCAGGTGTGCAATTTGGTTTGTTTTACGTGTGTGACTGTTTGGCAATGTGTGAATAGAAAATACCAGTTCTTTCCTTGCTCTCTCACTGAAAACAATGTAACCTAAACTGGCAACAGGAAAGGATAAAAAGAGTTTCTTTTTAATCATCAGTTGGATGAAAGCACTACTGATGTTTCCCTGGTCTTTCCGGGGATATTTTTGTATATCTTAGTTCTAAAGTGCTCTCTGTTTTATTTGAGAGAGAGTGTAGTTTTCAGCCTGAAAAAAAATACCAGCTTGCATTTTCGTATACAATGCCTTTAATTCAGATGGATCTTGGAGACTTCTAATAGTATATTGCACAAACTAGCTTAACTTCAGTAATGCATATCGCTAAATGTAATCTGTGCAGCAAGAGACTATGTGCACTGACCCTGCAAAAGGTAAAATCAGGAAATAATTTTAAAAAAAGCAGTATTCAGTTTAAGCTGCTATGGGAATTTAAGCAGGCAGCTTGTTCTGAGGATTTAATTTTGGATAAAGGCCAATCTGCCACCTACCTCTGCTGCTGCTGGAGAGGGAGGCTGCTCCAGCCAGCAGCTCTAAGCAGGGTCCTGATTTAGGCAGTATGAGCTGCTGGCTGGAAGGGAACCCACATCCCTCTGCTTTAGCTGTACGGGGAAACTAATAAGAGTAAATGCCTGTACCTACAGGTAATCTATGTGAATATCTACAATTACTTGTGTAATAAATGGAGCTACTGTGGCAGCTTGCATCTGTTGCTCCAGGCCATTCACAAGAGATCAGGGTTTAGCTGTAGAAGTAACACGGGGGAGATTGTGCCTACAAAACATTTTTCTTGTGTTACCACTGAAGGGTAAAATTACCAAGAAGCCGTTTCAGGATGATTGTTTGTAAGGGTGCTTGAGAAACAGCACAGTATTTTTGAAAGATGGAGTATCCGTGTTGATTAAAATAAATAATTTTTTTTTAGTCTGCTTTATCAGAATGAAATGTCCCTGTTTTTATATAAGGAGCGAGCAGATCATTTACAACATTCAGCAGCCTTAATATTTCAAGGTACAGAAATATGCATGCAGAATTGACTCTTAGCTTCTTATCAGGCAGATCCCAGCATTACCAAGCCCCGTGTTGAAGCCCCAGTTGCTCGGCCTTTCCTCTTGCCAGCAGCTGGTGAGCGGAGCGTGGGTGATGGTGCCAGCCTTGCCGGCACACGTAGGGTGGCACGGCAGGCATGGGGTCACTTGGGCCACGCATGGCTGGGGTCCCTTCTGTGCACCCAGGGGAGCTGGTGCCGCCGTGAGTGATGATTGATGGACCGCTGTCTCCAGACCTGAGATCAGCAGGGGCTGATTTATCCTCGCTCTCGCTTCTCTCCCATGACAAACCAGGGCCAGGTACCCAGGCTGAATGTCCGGGTGTGAAGGGTGTAGAGGAAAAGGAATGGCACATTCCTTTGGTTAACTGAAGCTGTACTTGTCCAGAGAATCAATCTCCCTTTTCGTCAAGCAGTGAGAGAAAAGAAAGCTGCTTGGTGCATCTCGTGATTAAGGGATGAAGCTGTGCATCTCAGAAGCTCACATGAAGAGAAGAAAGCCAGAGCTCTTTCAGCCAAAGCAGGAGCCGCATCCAGAGACAAAAGCCTTTGCTTGGAGATAATTTTCTTTGATTATTAAGAATTGCCAAAGCTCCAAAACATCTTGTTTTTCAGGAATTGTTTCACCTGATGTTCTGCCATAGTGTGTGTGTGTGTGTGTCTATATGTATGTGTGTGTATGTATATATATATTATATATATATAAAAAATTAGAAAAAAAAATCTCTTCATGTGTGCTACTTGTTTATACACATCATGTGAATAGTTTCTGTCACACCGTTGTAGCTTGGGAGCGTCCCGCTGCTGGGGTTTTAGAGAGCAAGAGCTGCCGGCGAGGAAGGGGCACCACTGTAGGGTCACTGCGTGCGGCGATGGGCCCCCCCAGCTGGGAGGCATTGCAGGTGCACGTGCGCTTATAGGAAGACGACTTGAGGCTTCCCTCTGCGTCTGAGGGGAGGGGGGTTTCGGTCCGACTGTAACGCCTGATGAGTTAATTCTGCTTGTGAACACCTGGGAGCTCCAGGCATGGGGGAATGAGCGCCTGTGCTGCAAACCTGCCGATAGCTGCTGTTTGTGTGGCTGTTGTCTGAGCGTGCGGGAGAGGAGGAGCTGTGTGCTTCATGGAGGTGGCCGAAGTCTGGGGAAGGGTGTATGGAAACGGAGCTTCGGCACCAAGACCGTGTTCACTTTTCAAAGAAAAGTGTTGTGCTGAAGCAGCAGGATAGGGAATTTCTTGTGTTGCATTTATGTTTCAGTTACAGCAGTTGTCTGAGCTGTTGTAAGGACTAATTCTAAGCAGCATTTTCTGTGAATGCCGTAGCTTCTGCAGTGGAAGTGTTTGACTGGACAGTGTATGTGACAAGCAATCATTTCACCTGCTGTTAAAATCATACGTAGTATGAAAGCATATAAACTGTTTTAGGATAGCACTGCTGCCCAGCAATGCTCCTGAAAATGATGATAATAAATAACTACTTATCTCTGATGTACTAAGGGGAATGTGATCAAACAGCAATATCCTGAATTGGAACAAATACATTTAATAGATAACTCTAAATACAGCAAACGTTTTGCATTTGTAAGGACTTTTTGCTTTGCTTGTTTAGAGCTTGTAGAGCTGCTTACGTTCCAGAAAAGAGTGGAATGCATTTTACCAACAATTTGTCTCTTCTCTCCTAGATTACAGAAGTTTGTGGAGCCAAACGTGTGGGTTATTTTGGTCCTGCTCAATTTTACATTGCTTTGAAGTTAATAGCGGCAGCACAGTCGGGGTTCCCAGTACGGATTGAGAGCATTAAGAATGGTAAGTATTAAATTTTGCTTGCAGCACTCTGCACTTGTTTTTCACTTTCTTTAATGCTTGCAAGCTCTCTGCACTGGTAAACTTTTCTTCTAACTTGTCTGTGAAGCCATTGTATTTTGAGGAACAGAAGAAGAGCAGAAGGCAGTGTTACTTTCTGGAAGTGACTGGCAGAAAACTACACTGAATGACATGCGTGGCAAAGCGGAGATTGCACCCCTCTCTGCAAAAGGCATTGCCAGGTGGTGGCTGGTCAGTGCTGTGGATGCGCTTCCCTGTCACCCTCAGCCTCTGATGCTGAAGGCTGTCTGGAGCGGGGGCTGATAGCTGCTTCGGATGGAGGGGTGGTTTGGGAGCCGTGATAAAATAATGCTTCATATCAGTAGATATGGAAACGTATGGTAGGTGTAATTTAAAACAGCTTTATTCTTCACAAAGAAGTTACAGTCATATTAAACGTACAGAAGGAAAAAGAAAAATGCTTCTGAAGAGGCGAATGACACTCAAGTGGTGAAGAGAGAAAGCAGCTGCCTTTCGGCTGCGAAACCTTGACAGCTACTCCATGGAGGGAACTCTTACATCCTCTTTCCTTGGCGGTGCATGCTCTGCCTTGGCAGGGCTCAGGCTGCAGGTCAGGAGGGTTTCCACTTGTGGCTGAGCCCGAGTGGGTTTGCAGCCTTCGCTCCCCTATCCCCTGCTGGCTCCTCGCGCTGTGGCATGAGGATGTGCTCTGGCAAGAGCGTTTGCCACCGTCCTGCTGCAGGCAGTCGTGTGGTCGGCCACGGGATCAGAGGGGCGGTGGGAAAGGCATCGCCTCGTAATCGGGGTATAGCTGGCAGCGCAGCTTCGGCTCTACTGTCCATGCTGAGGGCAACAAGTTGCAAAGTGCAGCTCTTACAAGGCACAGGGGGGTTCCCAGGTCTGCCCCTTCTCGGGAGAAGGGCAGGCACCCGCTGCCCCACATGCGCCGAGCTCCTCGCCCCAGCTGCCAGTGAGGTGGAGGGGTCGGATCCTGGCACCGCAGTACTGGGGCTTAGACCAGGGCTTGGTTTGTCTGTCTGTTTTCCGTACAGACGGCTTGTGCACGCTGTCTTGCATTGCGCTTCTTTCTAAAGGTGCCACTGTTAGTCTGAGAAAAATCAAACTAAATCAGAAACCTGAACTAAAGTGAGATTTGCTGTGCGTGTTTTACAAGTACAGCAGCTGCTCGTCATCCGCCAATTTGAGTGAACAAGGGTGCTTGCAGTCTGTGTATTGGTATACTGCTTATTTACTCATACTGAAATGCTTCTAGTGCTAATTACATTTTCTCTTGAAATCTATTAGTGCTTTTAGAGTGGGATGAGTAGTGTGCACCAAACCTAAATTGATTTCTTTTTCTTCCTGGTAGCATTTGTAGGTGTAAATGATTCCAGAGGTGATGTATGGCTCGATTTTGAAAGCTATGTTCTGTTAATTTTAGCTGTATTGATCTTCGGGGGTGACTGGGCACAAAAATAATGGTTTCTAATAATATTCCCTCAAACTAATCGTGAATTGTCTTAAAGACGTGTTTACTTAAAAGTGTCACTCTTCCGCTCTGCAGAGCAGAAGCAAAACGGGACCTTTCGACATGGTCGTCTCACGAGGCCCTGACATGGTCGCTGAACCCTACCATTTTTAATTTGCTTCTTGTATGGTGGCAGCGTTGAGAATGCTGTCATCCTAACCTAATGAATTCATCCGTCCCACAGTTTCTATGGGAAACTATTCTTTTTACTACAGACAACATTTCCAAGACAGGAAATGAGTTTGGCACTTGCTTTAATAATGTGCATAAAGCTTATTTCTTTCTCTGTACCTTATGAGATAATGTATAAGGCTAGTGAATGTAGATTTGTATAACATTCACATTTTTATTAAGGCATAAAATAATTACAGGAGTTCCACATTTATAAATGTTACAAAATATAAATAGTGCTCTATTATAGATAAACTTTTCACTGGTTTTACAATACGGTACTGCTTCAAGGACGTTTGATGTTCTAAAGTCCCAATTGAATTTTTCTCTCTTTTAATGAAGAATTGCCTCTGCCACGGTTCATGGCACTGAAAAATGACAGTGAAGTACGCTATGGGACTCCAGCAGAGCTCCATGGAGTTAAGTTTCAGGTTCCACACGCAACTCTGGAAAAAAATTCCTACAAAAGAACAGATGAAGGGGACAAACAGGTAACGGGCCTGTCTCCTTCAGGCCAGTGTGTCATTGTGCATACTCCTTTTGGGTCCAGCCCTGGATATGATGACCCTCCTGTGAGCTTATTCAGTTTTGCAGAGCTGTAGTGAAGATGAGCTCCTTACATGCAAATAATCCCCATCGGGAAAGTGCTCTTCTTTTGACGATCTCTCATACCAGTTGCATTCCTGAAGAGAATTTCTTTATATGAGCATGTATAAAACTGTCAGCCCTGTAGTATTCTGTGTAAGTTCTTCCAGTGGTGTTGTCCTGCTTAGTGCAGTGCTATTTCTTGGAGAGGACGAGGGAAGGGGGGACAAATAGAAATGTCTGCTCAAGGAGAAATAAACAGGAAAGCGAGTGACTTCTCATGGCAAGCGTGATCCTTAGTCACCACAGAAACACTCAGTTGGAGGAGAGGTGCTGAAAGGGGGAGAGCTGGTCATGAGCCACTGTTTCTGGGTGGGATAAGGCCACCGTGCTTCCTTCGTTTCTCATCTGCCCCAGGGGCAGTCCAGAAGAAACGTCTTTTTCTCTTGTCCTTAGTGAAACACTGTCCCAGCTTCTTGTGTTCTGAACTGCCAGTTTAACAAAGCTGGCCAAGGGAGATGTGTGTTTCTTGTATTTAGGAGAGTTGAGAGCGCTTGCTCAAACTTCACAGAGCAAGCAGTATTTGCTTAATTTTCCCTAGGCATGATGCCTTCTCTTTGGGTGCTGCCTGGGGTCATGTTGTGGGTGCCCCGTGGCAGGCACGTCATCTCCCTGCAACGCGCACACGCGTGTGTGACAGCGTGACAGTGCTGCCTCGGCCTGAGCAACGGTGTTGCCAGCCGGAGGGTAACCAGCGGCGATGAGCTGCTGGCAAGATGTGCAAGTGAGACATAGCAGGACGAGGAAGAGGAGCGTGTACGTCTGCCTGCCTGCGTGCATTGACGCTGAAGCAGAGCACTGCCCTCAAACCTCCGGCTCCGCCTGGGTTATCTTTGTTGTGTTGCATTTTCCTTTTATACAGTAAACTGCTTCAGGGTCACGTCCTCTTCTTAAACAATCTCTGTAAGTCAAGAGAGAGAGAGCACTCTAGGATAGATACCCAGTAACACTTACAAATCCACCAAATGCTTAAAATACCAATTCAGAGATTTATTTTAAATTTTTGGTATGGTTTTTTGTATGAAGAATGGTCTCTCACAAAGAATGCATTCACACTGACTGAACGTGTTATGTAAACCCAAAGATACCCACTCACATTAAGCCTTCTGCGTACTTCTTCAGGCATATTTGGAAGTAGAATATCTTAAGCTGTTTGTTGTAAAGCTTCGCTATGCCATTGCCATGCTTTATCCCTAGAAGGCTCAATACCAAATTTTGTCTTTACCGTCTTTTGTTTTTTAATGAGAGTTTTCTTGGGTATGGAGAGCCTGAGGGAATCACAGTGTTTTGCTCCTTTGTCCATCATGCTGTACGTGTTTGGATTGCCGTTCAGAATTACTTGGTTGTTTTGTTGTTGTCTCAGAATTCCTTTTGGTGTTGATGTGTTTTTGAAACAGGAACCCAAGTCTCCACCAATGTCTCCGATCTGTTCACCTCCTGCTTCTCCATCTACTTACCAGAGAATACCCTTAACTTACGGATATGGTAAATCACGAAGTGGGCTGGAGCAGCATCATGGAGGTAGGATAAAAGTTGGGATGTGCACACTGTATTCAATTCTTCTTCCCCCCCCCCCCACCCCCCCCAGAAGCATCCAAATTCCACATGGAACTAACAATCAGCCTAGTGATTTTAAAATTTAATTATACCTGAGTTTTGGAAAATGATCCTATCATCTCATTTTATTTTGCCTGAAAGCTTTTCTTTGATTGTTCAGTCCGGTCTTCCTGTTTGCTTTCTGGTAAAGTAATTAGGTTTGTGTGTAACCTCTCACAGATAAATGCTAATACCTAGTCTCTGACAAGACTACATGCAATACATCTTAATGACGGAATGTTTGTGAGTATTTTCAGAGTGTATGATGCTTTTGGTGTAGCTAGAGGAAAAGAAAAACCCACTCCTGATTTCAGTAGCTACTATATTAGTATTCAAATTTACAGCAAACCTTCCTTTGCAGGAAAGGATAATAATCTCTGATTTCCTAACAGAAATAACAATAGGACATGAATATAAAAACAGTCCCATGGTGTTACATAGGTAAAACAGACAGAAATAAAGCACTACAACGATGCTCTGTCCTTGATCTTACTGCCTTTAAAGTAGGTGACAAAATGTGCTGGTTTTAGTCAGAGGATAGCGGGGCAGAAGCCAGTTTTTTCAAAGGTGTGAGGAGGTCCTGTTAATATTAGGGTGCCCACCGGTAAGGGTGAGGTGTCTCTGAATTTGCTTGCAATAGTAATTTGAGTGAAATTTCTCATGGAATCGGCAGCTGCTGCAAAGTGCAGCATCCAGTCCAGGTTTCAACTTCTAAAATTAATCATTCAGCTGCTTGAGGTGTTAAAATCCTGGAGGTGTAGAACACTATACTTACTTTCCAGAAAGCACTAGAGATTAAAATAAGGGCATAGAATTTTTCAGCTCAGCACTGGATGCCTTTCCAGAAGAAACTCTTTAGCCAAATGCGTTCTCGGTGGAGGTAACTGGGTAACATGTTACGTGACCTGTGCTGTACCAAGTGCCAGGCTAGATGACCTGCTGATTCCTTCTGGCCTTTAAGATTAAGAACCTTCCAGTTTCCTGATGAGCACACAAAAGGGTGGACTTGGAAACAACAGCACTTGTGTGTGTGTGAGGCGATAACTTCACAAAACTGATCTTGCTAGACTTATTTTGTACTGAAAGCGTGATTCTGAAATTGGGACATCATCCCAATTAAAGATCATCCCTTTGCACTGCAGCCATGGCTATATACTGGCGGGTTTTACTTTTTTCTTGATAATTTTGATGTTTTTCTTGCTAGCAAACACATAGCAATATGACCTTGTACTTAAATCTCCTATTGAAGTGCTTCTGTATATTTCTCAGCTTCCTTCCTGTGTTTTTTTTTCTCTGAAATTACAGCTTACTTGTATTGGTATCTATTTTTATTCCTGTACAGGATAAGACCACTTTGGAAAGCGAGGGGGATGGGGACGTAATTTTTAAGGTCTTCCTAAGCTCAAAAATTTTAAGATTTCTTGGTCTCACTTTTCATCAAGATTGTTTTAAATGCTGCCTATCTAACGCAGACTGTCTTTGTAGTGGTACATTTTAAATGTGCTGGCAGCAGCAGTTTTCAGCTCTGTAAGGGTTTCAAGTGAGTTGCCTTTGTGTTTGCGTACTTGACCTATTTTTAAAACATTGTTCTTCAATGTGCCATTATGTCACTGCTTACTATATTTACTGCAGTGGAATGCAAGTGACTTATCTTAGCAAAAGGAGGAGTGATTGTTACTTTTCTTTACTAACTTTACTCCAAATAATGAGAAGTGGTGAGTCATGTATTTTGATTTTTAACAGAAATTAGGGAAGGGGGGAAGAAGAGTACATGGAAGATTAGTATATAGAAGATTACTGATTTACTGTTCAATAGCATTGTCAAAGCATGTTTTTTTGCAGCTCAGCTGAACTATTTCTTGCTACTTGTAATGCCTTCTTCTGCTATATAAGGCTGTAAGTATATAAAATGTATAAAGATATGAACAGGCGATATAGATATATATTTCCACATTATGAACAATGCTTTCCATTATCTGATAATATATAATGACAATTCCTATCAATAATGTCTGAAGAAGAATGATGTAACATGAAAGACAAGCATGTGGCTGGAATTTTGTTGATGAAGGCAAAATCTACTTTGATACTATGATCCTAGGGTCACTGATGCTTGACCTTGCAGTATTTAATTTTTTGCTTTAGCCTAGTAGAACCTTTTGGATTATCCTTTCATTTATATACTCATTTTAAATGTCTGTAGCTCCTTATGAAGTCAGACACCCTACTCACCAGCAAGATGGATCATCATCAGGGAATTATGGAGCCAAACCTGCACTCGCATGTTCAACTCTTAGTCGGGTAATGAATTGTACATGTTTTTTCTTTAGCAACACTACTTATAAAACAATAGAGAAATTTAAAAAAAAAAAAGGCAAAAGCATTCTCACTACAGAACTAAAAAGTGTTCTCCATGGTATTTTTAGACAAGAGACTGAAGTATGCTTTTTAGTATATGAAAAAGAAAAAAGCAAACGTGATAGGAAGGAGAAATTAAAAGGAATAATACAATTAAATTACTGAAGCTAAGTAAAATGAGAAGCACCAACTAGCATAGATACGAAAACTAGACTGAGAATCTTCTATTCAAAAGTTAACAAAAAAAAATGTCATCTCAGCAAAAGTAGAACACTTTCATTTGAAATATATGAGGTTTCACTGAGATTCCTGCTTGATTTAGAATGTCATCTGTAACACACGGACAGACGTTATGGCCTAATATTCTGCATGTTCCTTTTTTACCCCAGTTTATAAGATGACATCTCAAACAGAATAAACAAATTTCTAGCCATTTGTTTGCTTTTATGAGATAGATCCTATGTTTTCCTGCTGCTTGCAAAAGCAGATCTTTCTGATGTCCCGGTATGCCTGCTGTACATTTATTATGCAAACAGATAGTCTGTCCTAAGGACGGACAGAGCTCTCTGAAGGGAGAGCTTTTCCTAAATAAATACAACTAAGGGGCTCTGTACCTTTTCCATAGTGCTTAGCACCCCAAACCCATAATAAAATGTTACCTGAGCCTCAGGAAAAGATCTAGAGATAATGTCACATAATTTATGCTGACTTGAAACAAAATTGGATGCATTTGCGCAGTGCTTTGAAATGAAAATTAATTTACAGCTTTATGAAGTTGCCTGTTTCAGGGATCTTTTGATGTATTTCAGAACCAGTGCTTTGTTTTGATTCTTAAGAAAGTGAGGGATGTATGTCAGAGAAAGGGTTTTGGAGTTGCTTGGAGCCTGGTTATTGTTCTTTCTTGCCCCCTCCCTCATTAAGAGTGCTGTCATCCAGGCCTAACACATCTTAAACACCAAGTTATTCCAGTTTCACAAAGACAGTAATTATTCTGGCAGACGTGAATAAAATATCCTTTTCCTCCAGAATATTCTTTCTCCTGAAGTTCATTTTTTTTTACTGAGAATGTGGGAAGTGACAGAAGGTCAAGGAGATCCCTTGGGGCTTGCAAGTCTGCTTGAGCAAAACGTGTGCCGAGTTACCCAGCTGAGCTGCGGATCCAGAAGCGGTCTAGCTCTGTAGTTACAGCATCTCTCCTAGGCTAAGTGCGTAGTTTCTTAGCATGGCTAAATATGTCATGCACTGTGCTGCATATATATAGCTGCAGGTCCTTTATTAGTCCCATTTAGGTATACGGTTAGGTCAGCGTTAAAAGTAATGAGACAGTAATCGACGTGGCCATTTCTGCTTCTCATCTTTCTAAAATACGTGTCTGCTACTAAAACAGCATGAATCTGGTCCATTGAGGTTTCCAGAGCCCCATCTGGCCGGTGCCAGTGGCCCTCCTCTCAGTCTCTTTCAGTGGAGCGGGAGCAGCCGGACAGCAGTGCCCATTACTCAGATGACCCTTGGAGGATAACTGAGGAGCAGCGAGACTACTATGTCAACCAGTTCAGGTCCCTGCAGCCTGACCTGAACTCCTTTATTTCAGGTAATTTTTACCAAAAAATGTCCGAGTTGAGTAGAGGAACCAGGCTGAGAGGTATGAAGTATTAACTAGATAAATTAATTCTTTTCTTTTCCCTAGAGTGAGTTTATGAATAAGAGTTGATCGTGTTTTATTTTTAAAGGCAGGCAACTAAAAGAACAAACCAATACTGTGGGCATTGTTTTTTTTCCTAAATATGGATATTAATTCTTTCAGAAGTGGTTCTGTTCTAAAAGCTGACCATTTGAAAAGCAAAATGCATCACACCCACTTCAGTTTTGCAGATACACTTTAATATTGCAGATATTTTTCCCTTTCATGTCAGTCCCTGCAAGTTTACCCTGCAATCTGAGAACCAGGCAAGGCTTTTTTTCTCTCCCTTGTGCATCATCCTCAGAAATCCAAGTGCTGCTTTTTTGTTACACGTCTGTAGTCCGGTTGTACTCTTGCACAGGTGTAATTGTTGGCAATTTAAAAACAAACAAACAAACAAACAACACAGCAGTAATGGTGCAGATCAGGTTTTTGCCCTTGGTTAAGCTGCCTGCAGAGCTAAGGGGAAAAAGACATGAAAAATTGTGACTTGACACTAAGAGAAAGTGCTTAACTATTTCCAGTGCATGATTTGAAACTGTTGAGAGAACAAGCACACTTGCTGCTCAGACTTGAGGCAACACTGAATGTTTGGTCCTGATTTTGGGAAAATACTTACTTCTGAGGAGAAGCGTTGTGGTTTCGTAAAAATTAAAATGAGCTGTTATTCTGAAGGACTGTATTTGTAGATCACACCTGCGGTGTGTGTTGAGCTCCAAAACCCTTAGGGTTGGGCATACTTTCCCAACGGAAAGATGGCATTGTCCATGGCAATGAAAGTTAAGCATGTGGTTAACTGTCCTGGGTGGTCAAGCCAGAGTGTTTATGGCTGTGAGGGTCTTAGATTTTGACCTCTAGGTGGTTAAAAGCAAGTGCTGGAGAGCACACACATGGTGAAAGTGTTGTAACAGTGTACTGAGACTGCATTTCCATCCTGAATGGGAGGATCATGCTGCCTGTGAGGGGCATCCTTGCAGGTGCTGACAGTCTGGCAAGGAAGAAGTTGTAGGGTTTACATTGAGGACGTTTTACTGAGTCCTGCTGTATTGCTGCTCTTCAGCAGCATCTGCAGTTCAAGAGGCTCAGATGCAGCCAAAGGTTTAAAGGAGTTAACCCGATGTTGACATAAGTTAGGGCTTCAGCAGTTCTTTACCTCAGTTAAGTCTCTTTTGTATAATTTGCTTGAGAGAGAAAATGGTTGTTAACATCGTATTTCCTCACACAGCTAGATAGGTCTTCTGTGCGTGTGTATAGTCATATATAGCCTCTCAAGGAGCTTTGCATTTTCCTTTATGTTGAGCAAGACTTTCAGGCAGTCCTTGCACATCCGGAATTACTGTTTGTAAATGATAAATTCAAGCTTCACACAACATCCTGAAATAATTAAGCTTATAAATCCTTGCTCTGGGGTGATACATATGCTAGAAGTTTGTCCAGGCTTAGGAAGTTATTTAAGAAATCCATGATATGAAAATCCATTGGAAGTTACTGAATATTTCAGTCCTACCCGTGGTCAGAGGTTGATGGGGATATTCTAGAGCTGTATTGTTACATGACTTTATTGTGGTCTTGTACTCCTCTCTTGGCATCTGGCATCTGGAGAGGACGTACTGTGCTAGATGAATCTTGGACCTGTCCTAGTTACAGCTTTCCTCAGGCACTGCAGTGGGTAATCTGACCTGAATGCACAAAGGAAAGAGGGGTATTGACCTAGAAGTCTGTGTTATGTGAATTTTGTAAAATATTACCGTACATTTTGTAAGCATGTATCCTGACAGGACTTCCAGGACACAGGGAACTTGTGCTGCCTCAGCAGCCTGTGTGCACAGGATGGTGAAATAGTGGATTTGTTAGCTAGAAGAAGCATAAGAAGGGCTGTTGGGGCAGGCTGAGTGAGGATGCCTGCAGCAGCACAGTAGCTGTGTGCTGTCTGATCTCCTCTTTTTTTTTTTTTTTTTCCTTTTCTTTCATAATATTTGGGCCATTGCAGGGAAAAGTCGTGGTTGAAACAGCAGCTTGGGAGAGCAACCCTGCAGCACTGCACTGGCACACACGTGGCTTCTGGGTGAAGCAGAGCCATTTGTGTCTGTTATTTCATCATGGGTGTCATGCTAATGTGCTAGTTAGAATCACTAGTACTGAAGCACATTTTCCTTTATTTATTTTTCCCATATGGAGGGAATGGGGAAATGAGGTCAACAGCTCTGTCTGACTTTCTCTGTCACTTATTCACCAAGAGACAAATGGCCCAACAGCTATATTAGGAGGCAGTTAATCTGAGTGTCTGTTGAATGTAAAGTAACCAGCTGCTTCTGGTTCAGCAACCCTGGCCAAATGTAAACAATTGGAGGATTAATTTCAAACAGTTGATAAGGCACAGTTTTCCAACAGGTTCCGTGGCAAAGAATTTCTTCACAAAGTCAAAGCTGCCTATCCCAGAGCTTTCTCACATCTGGTAAGTACTGTAGTAGTGTTTGGGATGTGTATCCTGCTTTTCAAAAGATACCTAATTCAGGAGTTCTTGTTAAATTTTAAAAAGTGTCTTCAGTTATAATTATTGCTCTTATCTCCAGAATCACTTTCAGGCCCAAGCAGCAGGGTGCTCATTGATCTTCCTGACACGCTTGTTTTCTGTAGAGGTGTTCGCTTGCTCAGCGGGACCAGGAAGATTTGAACAGCAATGTAACTGAGAGCTGTTCTTAAGTGTGTTGTAAGCAATATCATTAGCTCAACAAACTGACATTATTCATGAAAGGATGTAGAGGAGAAGCACATTTGTAGTGTTTTAGGTATGTTGGCTGTATGTTTCTGGCTGTGTTTTGTTAGACGAGGCCTAATTAAAACCTAATTTTTAGTAAGTGCAACTACATAGTTCATTGGTGCTTTGCTAATGAACCAGCACACTTACTTTTAATGAGCTTATTTAAAAACAATTGCAGATAGAACTGTACCTGATAAAGTTTGACAGGGATTCTACTATATTTTCATAAACAACATGGTGCTTTGTAATTCAGTGTCATCCTTGCATCTAGATAGGAAGAGCAAACAGTTTTAAGTGTTGGTTAAAAATGCTGATAGAGTTTTTACTTCTACATATGCTTTTATGAGGATAGATGTGAAGAAAAGCTTGCAAGAGCCGAAACATCTGTTGGGGTTAAAGAATATGACCGGAATCTTTTCAAAGCAGACTGTCAATCATGAAAATAAAAAACAAAAACAACAAAAACACAATTGAAGACGCATTCCGTAGGGGAAGTGAATATTGGAATTTAAATTAAAGATTATATAAGAAGAGTGGATTGACCCAATATGTTAACAAAACACGCTCTATTTGTTTTGCTGACATAAATTATTCTCTAAACAAAATTTAAAAGAAAAATTTAAAGAAAAACATTCCTTTCTAGTAGATGATTATAATTTTGTAATGATATGATTTATCAGGTTGTGTCACTGTGTTAAACACATGGGATGTTTCAGTCTTCGCCGCTATAACCTCAACAGCTTGAAAAATACTCATTACTTTCAAAAGAGTAGGAAGTTATATGTTTGTTTATTTTAGTCACTGTGCTAATAGCAAGAGAATACTTATTTCTGACAGAGGAGTTAATTTATAAAATTGAATTCTTGAGTATCTGAAGTCCAGTTTTATTGTTTGAGAAGCGTGCAAGAATTAAAGAGACAACAGATTTAATCAGCAGTTAACAACAACATTTGAACTTGTCAAGAACATTAATTTACCTGTTTCCTTGAGGCTAGTCAAAGTTGCTAATTCAACATTTGCTAAAGTCCATTTTTAACTTTGTCTGCTTGAACTGGCTTAAGATCCTGCATGGATTAGCCAAAACTGCTTTCAACTATTGGAAAGTTAATTTCATCCTTAGAAACATAGGGTATGTATTTCATGTTATAACCTACACATACTATCATATTGTGTCATATGATGTATAACAAAAATACAGTTTATTAAAAAAAGAAAAGCTACAAATCAGTGTTAGAAAATTAGCTTATTTCATTTTCCTCAAGACAATATACAAAAATAGACACTCCCATGTAGGTGGGAGTTATAGTAGTTACAATCAAGCCCTTTATCAAAATATCCACCCTGAAAGCTTCATTTCTGTGTCTCCTGTGATTGCACGAGCACGCTTCCCTGAGGCAATGGCTTGGGAAACGTGCGGCTGTCGTACCCGCAGGGAGCTGAGCGACGTGGATTGCGATGGGGCGCTGACGCTCCCCGAGTTTTGTGCTGCTTTCCACCTGGTGGTTGCGAGGAAGAACGGTTACCAGCTGCCCGAGACGCTGCCCGAGACGCTGCTGCCGGATTACCTCCAAGCAGGTAATGTCCCTGCAGCAGGCCGCGGTCCTGGGGCCGTATCGGAAACTCGGCGTGCCTGTAAAACAGACTTCGTTTTCCGTGTCACAGGTAGAGCTGAGTTCATTGTGTAATGGCTCCCAGTTGCTCTTTAAAGCATGCGTTTTTAATTGTGGTTATGAGGCGGTTGCTGAAGAGGGGATGTATAAAAGCACAGAACAGCGATGCAAAATGCAGCGGTTACCTGCCTCTTAACGCCTGTCGCTCTGCTCCAGTGTGCTGCAGGTGCCGTTATAGCTAAAGTGGCTGATGATTACCTGTAGCAAAGATAATCCAGCAAGAGGTGTATGGCTTTTAACTCTTGGTGATTTTCCCTTATGTATCTGTCTTTTGAAGATGTGTTGAAAACGATGCTGGACTACTTTAGAACTTACTGTGCTAATAATATATGTTGTTGGATGCAGTCACCGGTTGTATCAAAGGGTAAATTTTTTGTAACTCATGTTATGTAATCCACAGCTTCTGCTATAAATAATTTGTTCTAATGACATGGGGATTACAGCAGTTTGTGTAGAACAAGGATAAATTAATCCAAAATATAACATACCTCAATAACAATGTGCAGTGAGAGACGTGCCCTTTCATTTGTTCTCCTCAGTTATGTCTCTTGTAATTATAAGTGAATGTTGAAGTATGTACTGTTCCATCTAAAAAATGTGCATGACTTTCTAGGGCAAGGAGGATTAATCACAGATGATAATTACAGTGCTCAGGGATAATATTTAAGACCTAATAAAATCTCCATTAAATTTGATGACACTGAATATATTAAAAGGCAAAAAAAGAGCAAATCAAGCTGCAGTTAGGAAAATTAAATGTTCACCCTGTATCAGATTTGTGAAATAATTTCTGGTGGAGACATGTTCATTATAATTCACGATCTTCATATCCAAGGGGAGAAGCTCCTTTAAACCTGCACCTCCAAGCCTTCATCACTTTTAGTCTCTCTAATTACATTCCCTTGTCATAATTACAACTACCCTTTTCCCACCAGGACCACCAGTTTGTTCGCTAGTCTCACTCCTGTTCTCATCATAAAATAGCTTGTAAGCTCCTTCATGCAGGTTCTTGTTGGCATGTCTTCACAATAAGCATTTTTGGGTAACCCTGGAAATAATGGAAATAACTATCTACAGTAGTATCAAATCATTCCATCAGTGGAAGGAAGAGCATGGTAGGCTGTGGTTGTTCCCTGGGAGTCCTCTTTTTCCATAATTTGTCCCTTTTAGCACTGAGCCTTTATCACTTTCGTAGATGATTATTGTTTCATGTGGTGGCCACAGCCAAGCATTTCAAACTGATCTATGTGAAAGAGTTGAAAGGGCTGATTGTTCTAGGCACACTAAATACTATGGGTAATAAGCTAATGCTGTTGGTTTGAGAGTCTGAAAATGTCTTGCGCTTATTTTTCTGCCTGTTTGGGATTCAGAAATCTGAAGACTTGTAAAAAGTGCAACATCTCGACACACTGTAACACAGTGAATCACAAGAAAATACAGCCCTGGTTGTATCAACTTATGAAATAAAAGCATTGATAAATAAGCAAATCATCATATACTTACTAAAACGTCAAAAGAGATTTTTAAAATAATTTTTTTGTTTTCATGTTTTCATAGTTTGATTTTATTTCTATGAAACTTAGATTTTGTTTGGCTGATTAGGAACATGATAAAGATTACTGGAAACTGTTTTTAATTAGATTGTATTAAGTTCAGAACAAGGCAGGCTGTTTCATTCCTGATTTGGTTCAAGCAAAATATTTGCGTCTGATAAGACTGTTAAAGCTTCAAATAAAGTGACTTGGAGCATAAGATGGAACATTTTAGAATTAATTAATCTTGCTAGTTTTATGGCTTGTTCTATAAACTACAAGTGCAGGGCCAAATTCTGTCCTGGCACAGCTCCACTGACAATTTGACCCACCACCTTCTTTTCTGAAAGTTTTTATTAAAACAAATTAAAAAAAAATCCATAAAGCTATTTGCCCTGTATGTAACCCACTGTATTTTAAATTAAGACAGATTTGCAAGAGCTTAATTTGTTCAGCTGAACTAGATGCTAGCCAGAAACTAGAAATTTGACCTCAGAATGGGTTATTCTGCCTTTCAGTGTATCAATCTTAAAGAAAAAAGGTTTTCCAGCTCTTAAGACAGGTTCAGGTGAGAAGAACTAGTCCTGTAGTGATATCAGCAGAAGGACCTGAGCCCATGGCATAGAAATGTTGTTCTTGTGAATATCGCTGTGAAAAGTTGCAGAGTTGATTTTTTTTTTTTCCTGTTCTCAGTGCTGTTTAGTTAAGGACTACTGAAGACGACATATACTGCAGCAATGACTGTGTTCAGTGTCCTTGCTTTTTACTGGCCTTCAATTTTAGTGTATAATGTAGATTCTATTATACTTTTCAGCATTTAAAATATCAAAAATTGGAGTTGAAGGTTTGGTTAGTACCTTTAACATTGCTAAGACAGCAAGCTATAAACTATAAGACCAGCTAAGTTAATACTTTCCACAACAAAAATTATACTTGTTAACACTTTCAAGACATTGTGTTCTTCAAAATACAAGATAGATTTTCTTCATATTTTTTGTCTTCTGTGGTTAATATATCAGTTCTGATGTGTAGAAATGAAGGGCAAAATGATGGTGGAACAGTTTTTTAAGAAGCGTGTATTAACCAAACACTTGGTATGCCTCTGGTTGATTTTTTTTCATTCTTTTTTTTTGGTTTTCCTTTCCCCTCTAGCTTCCTTGAAGCCTCTGCGTGACTGCGCACTGTTTGATTCTTACTCCGAGTCATTGCCAGGCAGCCAACAGCCTCGGGACTTCAGTCGGACAGAGGTGAGAAGGTGTGAGCAGGGCAGCTACCTACAGAGCGCAAAGCGATAGGACAGCCTCACAGTTACTGTGGTATGTGTAGCGTGCGTAGCAGCAGAGCTGTGAGTCTTTAAGGGGACTTCAGGTGTGTCTAATTTTAGCATTAAACCGTCTCACGCTCAGCCATTCCTTGTATGTATGGAAAGGACTGATATTTTTTCAAAGGAGATCCCCACAAAACACAGTTTGCAGTTGTCATCTGTGGACTCCAGCCTGGCGTGATGCTGGAGTCTATGTGGAGAAATAAAGCTTCACTGTTCACGTCCTGTTGGGCAGCGTCTGGAGCAGAGGAGCAGAGCCCACGCTGCAGGAGGACTGGTGTGGCGCAAGGGCAGTGCTTAGGGGAGATTTCTCATGAGTCTGAATTGGTCAAAAATGTTAGGCTTCAGGTGCAGACCTTGTCCTAGGCAGATGCTCCTGACCACCTAGCTCTTGAGTCTTTCTTCCATTTCCAGAGCTCCATTTCCACACATGCAGATGAAAAGTGTTTTGGCCTATTCTGGTTCCCACTACTTTGCTTCCCTGGAGACTGAAACTGGTTTTGTACAGTATGGACATGCATAGTTCTGTTCTAGGTGATTCAGTCACCATTTTATTGTCCAGCCTTCCTTATAGACTAAGGAACTAGCATCTAAGGGTCTAGGTAGTAATTGTAAGGAGCTGGAAAGAGTGTTTTGAGAGAGGAACAAGGAAGGAATCTTAGGGATCCATTGTAAACAATATCACAATGGATGTCAGCCTTGTAATGAAAGATGGTTGCAAGCAAAACTAAGTTAAGGAGAACAATTTATTACTGAGGTTAAAAAAATGAAGCTGTGAAGATCCTGTGCACTGAACTAACCATAGCCACTGAGTTGTGCCTGGGTATTGCAACTCTGAATATATACGCTGTGGGATTTAAGTGTTTAGCATTTAAGGCAGTGAGTCAAATGGTGGACTGACTGCAAAAATGGGCTTTCAGCTCAGAATTGTTAAACCTCTGAAAATTGCTGTGGGTTGCTGCTGCAATTGAATAGAAGGCCCATCTGATGCTGCTGCCAAGTTAAAAAGTGGTGGCATGTCATGCCAGCTCAGCAAGACATTTCTCCAATAATTCCATCCCTGTGCCTGGTTCTGGGGTGTTTCCAGATCAGAACCCAGCTTTTCCGTCACCAAATTCAACTTGGGTAATAGCACTGCCAGGCAGGCTGTCCTGAGCTGCTACTTCTGAAACATCTGAGTGTTCCATATGCTTCGGGTAATATGGCAGTCAGTGCTTTGAACATCCATTCTGTCTTTTGGAACTGCTAAAATACACGTGGTCACCCCAGTGCGCTCGCTGTATATTGCTTTTGTACAGCAGCTCGACCAAAGCACAGCAGTTGTATTAGGTTTTGAAAGCAGTGCTATTATTCTGGTATTCTGTGGTCTAGGGTATGCTCGTTCCAGTTAGGATGCCGGCTTCACAGGTGATTACCCAGATACGCAAAGTAGTCTTTTGTTGTTGCAGAGTTGTGAGGAGGTTTGTTCTTCAGTAGCACAGCCCTCGAGACTGTGAGATTACAGCGTTCATGTATATATTTCAGAAAGTTCAGAAATCTTACTTTCAGAGTCATCTTGTGTCTCTTAGTCATAAAATGTCATTTCAAAAACCTAACCAGTACAATTCCAAGGTCTTATTAAATGTCTGTTTTTTAGGCTCTGCTTGTTTGTGGTCCTTGAATGTAAGTGCAGAGTAAGGATGAATCTAAAAGGAGATTGTTTCCTAAGCAATTAAATTGTTTTTTTTTTTTGCTTTTTAGATTTTTCTGCTGCAGTGGAGATGGTAATAGTAAGAGTATTACAGTAATAATTAAATAGCTGCTGAGGGTATACAGCACAAAAATATTAAAACAACAAAACAAACCACAAATCCCCCATTTTGCATTTAGTTATTCATTTGATTTCTAAAAGTTAAGCTTTCAAACCTCCTCTGCCTTGTCTCTGCTCTCTCCTTCAGACATTCTCACCATAAATGCCAATAACTTGCAGATTTACTGTGCTGGATTTGTACTCAGATAATGTTCTTGGGGGAACTGCTACTCTGTTCTTAGTTTCTGCAAGGTGGCAGGATTTTCTGTAAAACCGATTTTTTTTTAAGGCTAGGTTGAAAGCAAGAATCTGTAGCATGATTGCCTGCTTGCTGAGAATAGATAGTGTTACCTGACTGTATCACAACTGTTTGCCTGGCTTTGCTCCATTTCTTCAGTGTCTGGAACCTAGACATGTCGGGCAAAGCTCTCAACTAGTTTGTTGCAGGGCCTTGTTATTTCAGTCCTTTGCTATCCAAGGTTAATCGAGTACAAAATCTCTTCTCAAAACTGATTTGAGAATGATTTAGACTTGATTTTTGTTGTTGTTATTCAACTGATGTTTCTATGTTCAGAATTAATACTCTGAATGAGTTTCATTTGGAATGTCAGTAATTCATCTCCCATTTGTCTCACTCTGTGGGAAGTGCAGTAATTCACTGTTGCAATTTAATTTGTAGCTTGGCTATTTGAGGAAATGCAGTTTAGGTACTTGATCACTACATTGGAAATACTGTAGTAACAATGCAATCAGTTATGCATTATCTCCATGTCTTTGTTTCTTTCCACCTATCATCAATTAAAGTTGTTTAATTGAATTTCAGAAGACCATTTTTACTGTGACTGGTGAACTACAATACTGTAGTACAATGGAGACAATTCTTGAATGTATCTGTAAAGAAAGTAATGACAGGAGACAGGTCACCTGAATACTAAGCTTTGTTAAACTTAAAAACCACACAAATACTGGTAGTGGTAAGTTCAAGAATGACAAGAGTGGCTGCTTTTTGTTAACCAGAGTTTTGTCCTACCATTTTTTTCTCCAGTTTTTGTCTCCCACTCTGATTCTGGTCTTTTTGTTTTGTTTTTTCATTCTTTTGACTCCTTTCCACAAGCCTTCTCACTGCCAAAAACTTGAAGATAAGACACAAGATTTCTCACTATATGCATAAAATAACTGGCTGGAGTTGCTGTAAACTCCCTCAGAAATGCCATACTCACTGTTCTTTGAAATTTGTGAGAGTCATTCTATCAATTCAAGAATGCACTGAATTAGGTCTTTAATCTGACACTCTTTTCTTGACAACTGATGAAACCAAGAGAGAAACTAACGTCAGGTCTCATGCACTCATGCTATAACAGCACCGATAGTTGCTATTTGTTGTGCGCTTGAAACATAAATCCCTAATGTCAAAAGACAAATCTGAATCATAATAGGATCTAGCAATTTTGAGATCCTCAGCTCTGAATTGCTTCTGTGCCTCTTCTTCCCAGCGTTTTTTATTTTTGTTTGATCAGCTTGAAGCAGTCTGTGAAGATCCACTTGATCCAGAACCATTGGTTCTCTTAGATGTGGCAACCTCTGTTGCTGAGGCAGTTGGTAACCTTTTTGTCTTCCTTACTTGTAGACTTGATTGTAATATTTAGTGTCATGGTTAGGTAAAGATGTTAAGTGTTTTGCTCAGACGTTTTCAGAGTCCTAAAGCTGTGTTTTTGCTATGTTGCTTCCTCAGAAGCATTAGGGAATCCCATGTGCAACTTTATAACATAGATCTCATAGCCCTTTACTCTGGACTTGGCCCTCTTGAATTACTGACTTGAGATTTTTTGGTTTTTGAAAATGTCTGCAAGATCTATGTTTCTGAATTTTTTTTTTTAAGGCCCACTGGATTGTAGCCTGTTGCATGCTCCCTGGGGGGAAGAAAAAACCAACAGTATTGCCTAATATTTAGAGAAGCCTGAGATTTCTAATGTTTGTTTTATTGCTGTTTTGGCCACAGAATTGTTCTTACAGATACCAGTAGTAGAATTTTTTCCTGTTTCCTTCTTGGTAAGCTACATAGCAGAAGTTACAAGAGCCACAAATGCCTGTATTATACATTGCTGCTGAAATAAAGAACAGTTAAGGAATAAGACTGGTGTGAAGTTGCCTGTTTTCCCATCAGAGACCTGAATGGGACTACAGCAGACATGCTAATGAAATTGTTTTCCCCATGTCTGTGATTGTGTGCTGAAAGAAAAGAGTAGTCCAAGAATCAGCCACCTCGGCCAGAAGACTTTAGATGCAGAACTACTGGACCGTGCGGTACAGCTTGAGTTTTCACTAAAGAGACTGTTCTCACGGAGGTTAACTCATGTGAAGGAGCTGGAGAAGGTTTCTTCAACCCTAGTACAGGTGTTATACCCAGAGAAAACAGAAAATCACAGAATGATGTTGCTCCGTTTTGGGAAATCTCTCCTTGCTTATAGTCCTTAGGTCCTTGTGATTCACTGTTGAATTGCTTCTTTAACTAATTTCAGGAGTGAAACTGATGTACCTTTAAAAGCAGAGAGTTATAGTTGTCTTTTTAAAGGTCTTCTATGCTTCTTTGTTGTATAAAGCAAATCTTGGTACAAGAGAGAGTATCACCTTTATTTGTGTTGGTCTTCGTTCTTAAATATTTGACTATGGAAATGTGTGTCTGCTATGTCAATCACTATAATAAATAATCTCTCTTTAAGAAGACATCAGCTGAAGAGGTACCTGATAACTCTGCCCTGTTACAAGATACAAACAAAGATGACAAACAAGGTATTCAAGTAAATCCCTTTTTTTTTTCATTGTAAGTTAAATTCTGTGTGTTAATTAGCAATTCTGTATATATGCTGACAGAAGCAATGGTATGTTTGATTTCTAAGCTATCTATATGTTACTATTAGATTTAAAGAGACAACTCATTGACAGCAGCTGAGTTGAAGAAAAATAAATGGATGGGTTTGCTTCAAAATTCTATCACATGCGAATGATATGAAATACACATTCTAAAGTAGGCCTAGTCCTAAGGAAAGTAATGTTGCACTTTTTATTTCAACAAAGTTGTAATTTTCATTATCAGGAATTTTGTAATAAAGGCTAGATTGTGCCAAATTTTGGGTTTCCCTTTTTGCAGCAAGTAGCAACATTTCAAAATATGTTTTTATTAAAAAAAAAAAAAAAGAAACCAACCACAACCCCGTATTTTCTTGCAGAACAAAAGTTGTGGACAAACTGGATTGAAAACACTTGATTTGTTTATGCCACTTGAAATCTAGGAGCAGCAAGCCATGTGAAATTGAAGAGATCTTTTTCTTTTTGCACTCAGCAGCTACTAGGGCTTCCAGAATCGGCACTGGATCATAGCACGGTTATTGCCTTTTATATTCTCTTTCCATGACCTTTCAGGTTCTCACTTGCTGTCCCTGTCCCTCAGCTGTGGAAGCAAAACAGTTGTGGGTATTTTCTTGCCTGATTCTCACAACTGTGGATTATACATTCATAAAATAAAATTAAAACAAAACAAAACAAAACCAGTAGATTTTGACCTCCCAGCTGTCCATATGATAAGGTTGCATCAGAGCTGTGAGACCAGGTAGTCCACATTCCTTCCAGTTACAGGTGTGACGAAGTTTGGCAGTTTCCCAGTGTCCATGGGTCAAAGAAAGGTTGTCAGAATTAACGGGTGTTTGTAAAACACTTAGATATGTCAGCATATTCCAAGAAAATCATGTTTTGTTGAGAAGGTGTGTTTTGTTGTAAAAATCATAATGGGTAAAAGCAGGACTTGAACTGTGAAGATTATTGCTTTCAAATGTCTGGGGAAGATTCACTTTTTACTTGAGGAATTTTTCTCCCCTGTTTAGGTGAAGAACTTGTGCTTTGTCCTTGATAGATGACATGTTAAGTCAGATGGGAAGCTGCTTCAGTGCATGCAGCCCTTCAGGGCTGAGGATTTGCTGTATTTGTGACAGAGATTCCTGCCTTTTCAGCCAAAGAACAAATGCTCTCGTTCTACCACTTATTGCTATTCTGGCAAATGAAAGAGCAGATTGCTGTCTTGGCTGAGAATAAGTCCCCAGACATCAGGAATCTGTAGTTCAGGACAGCAGAAGCAAATTCTGCTGCATTTTTAAAATGGTACAAGTAAATTAGCTCAACTCTTATCAGGTTATAATATAGTTAAATGGGGAAGATAGTGCAAATAGAACTGGATCCAAGAACCAGACTTTTCCCACATATGTTTTATTTGATAAAGGCAGATGGAGATGAGAGATTTCATTCTGAGAGGTCACTTCTAATACAGTGTATTACAGTGCATTAAAATATGCTGCAGTGTATGAAGAATGTCTTAAGAAAGTAATTAATAAAGGATGCATAGACATCTGTGGAAGTCGTCTCCGGTGTGCCCTCCATTTCTAGGTTTTTATCTTCAGAGAGATGAGTCCCAGCTCTGCCAGGTTTCACCAGCAGCTGTCTATGCGAGACCGCAGCGTCTCTGAAATACAGGTCCTTCCTTTTAAGCAGTCAAACCCCAAATTCTCAAAATTAGGGATTATTTGGCAACTTGGGCATAGGCCTTTCTGTTCTTGACTTCTGTGCTCCTAAGAATAGTTACTGTTTTGGGAGTTTGGTGTTCTGAGGGTATTTTGCTACTGTTGGTTTCTTTTCGTGTACATTTGGCTGTATTAGACATTCCAACCAATACTGTTTTAGATGCTGCTTTCTCAGAGCTGATGCCTGCAGATATTACCTGCATATATTTAACGAAATTTTCTTTTTTTTATAAGCTCTTAATTTAAGCACCGCTGTCAAAATGATACCAAAGGAATTTCAGCACTTGACTGTGAAAACAGGTAAGAAGAAAACAGTTCACTCATTATTTCCATTATAATTTCAATCAAATATTTTTATATCACAGCAAACCTAAATTAATGTACTTTGATTTTTTTAAAAATCTTTTGTTCTCGTAATATTATACTACAGAAATTAGCTTTTACCTCATAATGACCACTACTTGCAAAATTAATCTTATTTAGTACTTCAGGATATCAAAAGGTTCTCTTGCTTTCTTTCCCTTGTTTTTACTGTATGTGTGTTCTTCATGCATGGGAAATATTTTGGACATAGCATTTTGAAAGGAGTGTGAATTTTATTTTTTCTGTACTACAAATGAAAGGCAATAGCATCTTGTTGATAAAAGGTCTTCTCAGGTATCAAATAAGTATGTAATGTTTCGGTAACTATTCTGAAATAGTTACCGAAAAAAGCAAAGAAACTGCTGTTTCTTTGAAAAAACTGAGCTTTTTCATTTTCCATCAAGGAGCTCAAGGGTAGACAGTCTTTCAGAAATACGGATCTTGTGGCACTTACACCACTGACACAACCTTTTGATTCAAGGGCGTTTCTCTTGTGGAACCACCTAAGATTTTTCTTTCTTCAACTCCAACATGCCCTCCTTCTTCCTATCGTAATGGAAAATTTTATTTCTGGAGTGGCATATGTGAAAATTGGTTAGCTGCTCCAGAAATTCTCTGTGCGTTCAGTTCAGTTCATCAGGTCTCCCTTGCCCTCCTCTCTGTTAACCTCTTTCCTAGAGTGGTTAAGAGTGTTGGCAAGGTCCCAGTGAAGATAAAATCTGAACCTGCTTTCTTTTCCTTCTGCATAAATGTTTTTGCTCATGAAGATATCCTTGATGAAGAAAACTGACCCCAAATGCCTGTCACAGCAGTTTTGTCTTATAGCTCAATTTATTCATGGCTGCTCAACAGCTGCATGCCTCATTTCCCAATTCTTTTTTTTTTTTCCCTGGCTTCTTCCCAAACACTTGGCAGCTGCCAGATGTCCTATCTTCAGCTCCTATTCTTGAACAATCGCTGCTTCTTCTACACACAGACAGACAGACACGCACGCTGCCCTCTAAGGGGAAAGGGAGGGCTGGTGAAAGACTTTCAGTTCTGTTCTCCTCATCTCCGCCCCCGACTTTTTGCCCAGGAGCACCCCAGGCAGTTTTATTTTCAGTTCAGCCTTTCCATCTTTGGTATGGCTAGGGAAAAAAAAAAACTATTGTCACCTGCACATCACCATTTGTTCCCCGCATGTCCTTCATCTGCTTGTCAGGGAGGTCTTCTGGGTGCTGCTGTGCTCCTTTAGCAGTGCTGCTGCTGGGTTTGCATACCAAGGGAGGCAGTGGCAGATTTCCACCCCATTGCCACGACTCCTGTTGCTTCAGGAGTTTCACCTGTGCTGTCCTGCAAGTTGAGGATCTGAGCAAGCACATTCTGAGGCTGCGTGATAAGATTCATGTTAGAAGTCAAAATGTTTGTCTATCCAGTGTGCTGGATACAGCGCAACAATCGAGTGGTTATTTCAAAATTGGTCGTCATTCCAAAATGTCGTCGTAATCATTAAACTTCAGGATGCAGTTTCAGTTGGGATGAAGCAGGAGAAAATTTACATCCTTCTTTGGTTATTGATTTGGGCTATTTATGAAAATTCAAAAAACCCGATATTGCTGTGGTTCATTAAGGAAAAGTTTTCTTTGCCATCAGGAGGACTAGAAATTTGAAGTCAGTAAAAACTTTACATGCTCAGCATCTCCGAAAATCTGTCCATTTTATTTAGGCTCCTAAGTGTAAAATCATCGTTGGCCTTAGACTTTTAAAGGATTAAGGGCTAAATTTGTGAACATCTAGATTTTACATTTCTGCCTAGGCCACTGATAAGAGAGAAAAGGTGAGTCACTGCAGGTGATTTAAACTAATGGGGAATTCTTTGTTTTTTTTTCCTTATCAGTGCAGCATGCTTGCACCTTTTATAGCAGTTTTCCACTGAAGTCTCCATCCTGTAAAGCAGGGAGGCACCAGTTGTGTATAGTCCATTAGGCTACGGCTAGAAGTTATGGAGTCTGCATCCTTGTAAGAATGAACGTGTACTGGGAGAGGGGGTGGGAGCAGTTAAATTCCAAAATGGGAACCTTCACACTGTCCTGTGGTGTGAGTGAATAAATAAGTTCATCATCATATATGGTTTTCATGAGTCCAGACCAGGCTGTTCAGTTCATCGGGCTCTGCTACTCCAGGAATCATGTAAACTTTTAAATACTAATTGTAATCAATCTACTCAACAGCTTTAATTTTTTTTATCAGTTTCATATAAGTTAAGCTTATGTATTCATAGCAGTAGAAATATGGAAAACTTGTGAACTGGGTAGATATTTTTGTATCATCTTGAATGATTACGTTGTGTATGTGTGTAAACCTGCACCTCACACACGAAGTATGCGCAGAGTGAGTGCACCAAAATATCTACACGCTGTGCAGAAATGCTGCCACAATTGTTGTTTACAGTCCTAGTAATGAACTACCTGTTTTACAGTAGTTTACTATATAGTACTTCACTTTATGAAAGGTTCACACTAAGGCTAGGTCTAGGTATTGTGTAACTGTAACCTTGAATTTCCTGATTCTCAAAAGCTTAAAAGAAAATCCTTGGCCATAGTATTATATTGCTATAATTTTTTATTAGTAGTGATTTCAGGTCTCTCTCTTCCTTTTTGTTTTCCTGTTTACCTCAACAAGATATCCTCAGAGAGTTCTAATGTCAATTTTACCTGTAGTTTTTTTTTGAAGACAGGCTTTCTAAAAGGAGTATGAACAGAATTACTGTCTCCATAAGAGAAGGAAAATTTGATGGTTTGATAGCTTAGAGAGAATTTATACTTCCTGTTTCTAAATGGCATATGTTTAATAATTGTGCATGTAATTTAATAATCAGCAATTTCAGCATTGGAAAAATTGGGTCATATGGTTGTAGGGAAGCAGTTCCTGGAGTTGTATTCTCTGGGAGTCTGACACAGAGAGAGGAGGATTATCACCACTGCATATTTTAATAATAATTCCCTCTCTCTTCTTTAGCTGCTTTAGTAAGAATTTATTACAGAAATCTGGAATGACTTTGAGCCAGTTTGCTGGTGACAATAATCTACTAGAACTTGGTTTATAAGTGTTTTTTTGTTTTGTTTTGTTTTGTATGGCTGTAGCACTGCATGACCCTGAAAGGAGTTTCTTTTATGAAGAAATAGCGTGTGGCTGTACATGTGGTGTATGCTATTTCTTGTGTTCTGTATGCCTAAAGCCTCCTGTGTAGGGTCTGTACAGTGACACGGTGCAAGCCATTATAAGGTCAGTATTTGCCAGCTGCTACCACAGGTAGCTCCTGCTATGTTTGGGGGAATCTGTTGTATTCTCAGGTAGTGCTGTACAGCAGCTGATGATAAATGTCTGACTTGGACGGAGGCATGTATCTGATGGAAGCCAGAAGCTCTAAGAATTTTTTTTTTGCCCAACTTACTTGCTTCTCTGAAGTGTTGTACCCTGATTAGCAGAATAATGGGAAAATTCAAGGATTCACTTTGTTATGTGCATTGGGATCACTTATGCTGCTGCAATACCTTGAGGATATCTCGGTGGGCTGAATTTGAAAGCAATCACACAGATATATTTTCTGAAGATTATTTTATGTTAGCAAGGAGACTGGTAGCAAAGTCATGTAAACACTGTTGAAACGAAGGAACAGCCTCAAGGAATTACCCAGAGAAGATAATTCAGCGCTGTGTTTTCCTATCACATAAAAGCCAGAGGTGGCATGATATTCAGAATTCACCCAAATAAAAGAAACAGATATTTACATTGATAGAAATGGTTTTGACCAACACCTAGCCTGTAAAACTTTCTACCTTAAAATGTCATTCCTCCCCAATGTCAGAATAACCTCAACCTGATGTGTTAAAAATTTTTATGGGTGTCAAGAACATGGATTTTTATACTAATTAGTTGAAGTATTTAGGAAGGACGTAAACCGTTGTGCTTTGGGATACAGGACAACAAACAGATATCTGGACCAGGAGAAAGGTGTTTTCTGTGGAGAGTTGGAGCTATTCCTGTGTTGCTTGCCAGCGCTCCTTTGTCACGACTGCATCCAGGACTGCTGCTCAGAGCTGTCAGACCTATTGCTTTCCCTGCTTTGTGATAACCAAGTTAGAAGGTGAAGTTCTGACTAGGTTTGGGCTTTTGAATTTGTAAGACATTTATACAGTACAGAAACAAAGGGGAAGGAGAAGTGAAAATAAATCCCCATTGCTCATGTGGGATGAGCAAGCTCTCACATCCACATTTGCAACACTCCAATTTTAATGAACACTGATCCCTCAGCTCTTATTTAACATACTATGTTTTAACAGTTTTTTTCTTTTCTTTTCTCTTTCAGCTGCTCAGGAACCTAATGCACTTAAAGCCAGACCCAGATCCAGGTACTGCTTTCATTTCTGTTTCGGGATAAGACATACATTCCTCTAATGTTAGACACAAGGCGTGATAACTGGTGTTGCAATGTTTTATTGGCACTGTGCTGGAAGTACAGCTCAGATCAGAGAGATTTACCAGGAGGGATCTGTAAGCTGTAGACCCCTCAGGAGCACCCCCGAGCACCCTGCGGGCTCTGCTCACAAGGCACTGGCACTTTTGCCCATCTGCCCATCCTGGCAGCCTCCACAGGGTGGTGACAGCCTCCAGCCCTGCCCCACTGGCTCGTGGCAGGAAAGCAGGTACCACCCGGTCCCATCCCATCCCCACCCGGTCCCATCCCATCCCGGGGGAACGCTCTCAGCGCTGTCCTGCTGTTGAAACCTGGACAGTGGCTGCGAATGGAGGCAGACGCAGCGTGCTCCCGCGGTGGCTGCAGCGGTAGCTCAGCTCCCAGGTGTGGGTGAGTGCATCTTTTTGTCGGCGTGCATGTGTGTGACTGTGGCTGGTTGGTACGTGATGGAAAGGTTACAGACTCGCGCTGATGAGCACTGGGAATGGCACCTGCTGAATTTGGATATCTTAAAGAAAAGGGAGACCTGTGCCAGGAAATACTGTGTATAAATGGATTATGTATTGGTTTTGGCTCTTCTGTTGTACAGCCGTATCATGCATTCACCTTAAAACTTTTTTTTTTTTTTTTGAGCTGGTCAGGGGGCTTCATTTCTTTCTCTTAGGCAATGAAAGTATAGTAAGGAGCTCCCTCCTTATAAGCTTGTCAAAGGTTGCTAATAAGAGAATATCAGCAATCCACATAGTGAATGAAGATGGAAATCCTCTGTTCTTAGGACCTACATCCAGAAAACCTGAACTGCCTTGTTCATTCTGTTTTAAATTCTCTTGCCGTGTTACTGAATCATAAAGTGTAAATATGCAAAAAATATGTAAAAGTATTCTATGCAAGATGTATGTGAAAGTATTTTAAGCAAAAAATGCATACAGTATGCTTAACAAGTTTGAAAAAAATCACTTGAATTTGTCTATAGTGTCACACATGACTGTCGCACATCTGACTATATGTCACTGCTTCAATGCAGAAGTTGTGGCTAAAGATCCCTTAGCACATCCTTCCACCCAGACCTTCAGCCTGGCACAGCCTGGAGGGCTCTGTGACCTTGAGGGTGTCTGTCTTCATGCACGCCTCACCACCAGAGGCTGTGATTGGAGTCTGAGCTCTCAGCTCAGGAGCCTGGCTTTCTAGCGTGAGCTGTGCATACTCTTAGCTGATGACTCTGAGGTGCCCAGGCCCGCCTGTTGTAAGCAGCGATTCACTGCCACACGGCTCTGTGTTGGCACAGAGCATATTTTTAACTAGTAGCTGCTGTCTTGTTCTTTCTTTAAAAAAAAAATCTCAAACTGTTAGCTTGTACAATTGTAATACAAGTAAAATATATACCACATATTACGGAAAATAAAAATAGGAGAAAGTGAAAAACAAATAAAAAACTTTCCCAGTTATTTCAAGGGGTTTGGGTTAGGTCTTAAATGATGGGGCCATGGAATTCAAAGCTCTACCAAGGCCAAAAAGTTCAGCATCAGCAGAGATTTTTGTGTCACATGTAAATTTTGACGCAGTTGCAGCTTTCACTCCTGTATTTATTAAAGTTTACACCAGAAATATAGGATCAGCATTGCCAAATGTCTGTCCTGCTAAATAGCTGTGTTCTAACAACAGCCTGCTTGGCAAGAAAAGATCCGTTTCCCATTAGTGGGAGTTATTTCTGTTCTACTTGAATGTGTTTTTGGTCTTGCCTGTCATGCATGATGTATTACAGTAAGTATAACATCTCACATTGTCAGTGCTCATTTTGAGCAAAGCTCTTGGTCTTGCAGAAAAACTGGTAACTACAACAGCTAAAAATATTGGACAGTATTCAGCAGAATCAGAATTCTTAGCAAATGCACTGCATTGGCATTAACGTGATATGGACTTATCTGGAGCGGCCTAGAAGGGTATACTGAGACATGTACTTGACCAGTATGGATTACTTTGGATCCATTCAGTTTTTCTGGATTTTGTGGAATTTGGTGACTGTTTGCTATGAAAAATGTGTTATGGTAGTTAGAATATGATAAATTACAAAATATGTACTTGCAAGAGGTGCGTTGAAGCTATACCTGTATAAATACTACCCTCCCAGTTGTGAAGGGCAAGCAACAGCAGCTGTAAAGAGAAAAAAAAAATGTTGCCCAGGTTTATTCAAAATAGTTGCTACAGTTATCCTGGTGGCAGTTAAAGTTACATGAGAAGAGCCTGAAACTGTAGTATAAAAGGCCTTAAAAATATTAGCCCTGTAAGTGTGACCCATTCATTTCCCCAGACACGTAGTTCCCTCTGTTGCCAAATAAATCTGCCCTGTTATAAGGGGAACTTTTAGTCAGTAGGGCAAGGAATTTCCACCACAAACTTGAGTTCTGGTCAGTATATTTTTAGATACTATTCACTATAGTTGTATAAAAAGAATTTCTGAAATAAAATATTTTCTACTTTTTTTGCCGATTCTTCCTTAGGTCTTATTCTAGCACATCAATAGAAGATGCCATGAAAAAGGGAGAAGAGCCCCCTACTCCACCTCCAAGGCCACAGAAATCACATTCCAGAGCTTCCTCTTTGGATCTGAACAAAATATTTCAACAAAACACACAAGGTAAAGTTTGTTTTCTTTCCTTCTTTTGAGACCATTTGGGTTAGTTGCATATTTGGCAAATTGATCTGTTTGCATAAATGCTTGACAATATGTACATATGCTTGTCTGTGCTATGGACGGTAATATACTGGGGAATAGAAGAGGTTGCATTTCATTGCATTACATAACCAGTGAGGGGAAAAATCACTCTATTGCCATAATTAAGGTGATTATAATGTTTTCTGGCACGATAACAGGAAGCTTAACATATGGCAGTCTGTCATCACTGACTGTTTATAACTAGTCTGGCTATTTAGACAGTTCTCATCAGTAACTACAATACATTTGATTTTTATTGCTATTTATTTTTTGTAGTTCAGAAGCAGGAAGAAACCCCGAATGTTTAAACTGGGAGAAAGTGAAATTTGTCGTGTGCAAACGTTTTTGATGTTAAAGTCTTCCATATGTGTGGGGGCAATCAAAAACCTTTCCTTGCCTAAAAAGAAAGGGTAATTTCTTTTGACATGGGCACATGTTGAGGGGAGAGAAAAATGTAGAATAGTAGCTGGAGGGAAATGAAGGAAAACCGTTCTCTAGTGCCATAGTGTTGGAGCATTGCTTTTGCATTGCACAGCGAGTGGTGGAAAGAGGAGCTGTTTGTTCAGGATAGCAGGCACCCAGCGTTGCTGTGCTCTGGCGGTGTCCTTGAACCAGGCCGGAGGTTTGTGCAGTGCACACCAATCGTCTGACTCAAGGACTAGGTTAAACATGGTCATGTTTATGCTTCAGAGGAAAGCCAAGGTCTAACTGTGTCAAGGAATGTTTTAACTGGGTTCTCTGATGTCGTTGTTGGAGTAAAAGAGTTCTACCTCTTGCTATATAGGATAGTTTTTTGTGCAAACATCAGACAGAATTGAATACTGTAATGTGTGCTGAACCCTGAAACTCACTAGGAATAAATAAATTTTGTTTTTCCCTTACACAGAGAAGCAATTCCTGATCTTTGACTGTGGTTCCTGTGGGGGGGGATCTGTTGCCCCCAGTTTTGATTTCATCAGCATCCAAAAGGAAATAAATGGAGCCAAGTACACATTTTCTAAGGCAGCATATCATCTCAGAATCCAGATAAAAAGCATAACTGGAAAGAAATAAACTTGGATTTAAATTTCTTTTGGAACACAAATGAAAGGAGAATGTAAATTCTCTAAGAAATCATTCTGTGAATGAAAAGTAACATCTTGCTTTGAAATGGATCTTCTTGAAAGTCACCATTACTTTTGAAGTAATGATTTCTTCTGGGCAACTTAACAAACTGAAAATGTTATAGAATATGAGTAAGGGAAAGGATAACTCATCAATACATTTTGTAGGGTTCATCACTGGAAATGGGACAAGTAATTAAGGACAGTCAATTGCTTGCTTGGGAAAAAAAAGAAAAAAAGTACTCATCACACTCAGTTCAAATTTACAGATATTTATAGTTGGAATGAGAATTGGCTCTAGGTTGACAAAACCTGAAATATAGTGTGCTACCAAATTGCGGAAATGTGAAAGGTCTCCCAGAGGTTCAGCTTCCTCCTTTGCGTGCAGGGTCTTGACCTGTAATTTTCTGCTCTCTTGAATGTGCCCTGGTTGGCAATGCTAAATGTTTGGGGTGGTCATCTTTCAGTCTCTTCTAAGGGAGCTCTTCTGTTTTGTGTCAAAAAAGTAAATACTCATTGTGAAAGAATAAGGAGAAATTTGTAGCCTTCGAGGATTTAAGGAAGAATTTGTTAAACAATTTGTAGCCCTCCCCTAATAAGGATTCCAGTTCAAGTAAGTCTGCGTCATCAGAAGGAGGGAATTAAATCAGGCCATCCCAGCACACCCAGGTACCTTGGTGCATTTACCTTGCGCTGCTTTCATTAAACGTGTCTGCACTGGAAGTGGTGTTTTCAGTTCTTCATCCTATGAAGAAACGTGGGCGTGCTCTCTTCCATCACTAAGCCCCAAATGTTTGTTATTCTGTAAGATCCTATTGATAATAAGACTTTATACAGCTGGTTTCTTTTCTTCTACTTCTCTTGTTTTGATCACCTCCCTTTTTTTCATTCTTTCCTTACTGGACTTGCTTCTCATTAGAAGTTCCAGTCTCATCATTTTGTGTGTTCAGATACCTTTGTCATCTAAAGACAGTTCTTCCGAATGGAGTGGTGATTGTTTAAGAGCGAAATGCTTTAACGAGGTGCAATTTCTAAAAAGAGGGCTTGTAAGAGAGCAGAGAAATTGAGAACTGTCACCTTAAACCAAAGAGCCCTGGAAAAGCAAGCGTGTGTGCACGCTCCTGTCAAGTAAATTGCAGACACTTGTATAATAACAAGCTGTATTCTTATTTCTGCTGACAGTATAAAGCACGAAGTTAGAATAGTTTCCATCTGCAATCAGAAGATACAATTATATAGATGATGTGGTGGCAATGCGCTATTTAGGTTCTTGGTGATTGGGATAATACACTCTGGCATAAATATCGAACCCAATGTGTGTTTATCCACAGGCTAGTTAATTACTTTCTGTCCTAATGTACTCTTAACTGAATTTTTGCTTTGTTTTCTCTCTGCCTTCCTTCCTTCCTAGGTTTTCAAAAATAGTCTCATTGTTATAGCTGAGCCACAAAAATTAGCAGCTGGAATGGCTGTCCCTTCTAGCACCACTGCATTGCCTAGTGTCAGTACAGAAAAACAGACTGTAAAATTGGCCATTTAAATAGCTTTTAGGGTACATCCTATGTGATTAGAATAATCCCATTCTGGTACATTAGTTTTTGTCCTATTAATTCTCATTCAGAAATAATCCCAATTGTTTGAGTTTGGTGAATAATCTGCTCCTGCAGGAGTGTTCAGTAGTATTAAGTTTTACTTTCAATTCCTCATTGGTCATGTTGATCTGTGGGTATTACTTCTTTAATTGTGAAGCTGTCAGTGGTTTGGAGCATTTTTTGGTGTATTTAAGTTTTAAAGGGCAGAAAAAGAAAAATCTCTTTTCTTCAGGTAAATTCAGCCAATGACTGTGGCAGATCCCTGTTTTGTTTTGTTTTTGTTTTNATCTCTTTTAAATTCACTCTTTTAAAATTAATTCACTCTTTTTTAAATTAAACTCTTTTAAATTAAATTAAGGTAAATTCAGCCAATGACTGTGGCAGATCCCTGTTTTGTTTTGTTTTTGTTTTGTTTTGTTTTTGTTTTGTTTTGTTTCACTTACTGCATGTGCTATATCATGTTTGCCACTCATCTTATGATAACCTTTTCCTGGCAAGTACACACAGAGAACATTTATCCTTGTTGGCTGGGGTGTCCAGCAGTGCACTGGCCATGGAAACTGCTTTAAAATTGTTGAATTTGGACATAGTTGCGCTTGAAGGAGAAGCCTTCATTCATATGCCATAGCTGCACTCCTCTGGGATGCTGTAGCTAGAGTTACCCAGGAAAAACATTCCAAAACAAGAGAACTTACTGAACGGCCTCACCTTCTGCAGTGATCTGGAGGGACACCAAAGTGGAAACCTGGGCCATAAACATTGCTGGAACACACAGAGAGAACTAACTTTTCAAATTTGCTGTAATTATTGAACTGCTCTAGACAAGCATTTTAATAATATACATGAGTATTGTTGTTCTATCTATCTGTGTGTGTGGATGTGCAAAAAAAAAAAAAAAGTGTGTGTATATATATATTAAAAATACCTTCTGTTTCTCTTCAATGAAGCCATGAGTCAAGATGACACTAATTTTGGAAGACACTGTGGGTGTGGCAAGCTATAGGGATGCATTTTATTGTTTGCTGAGCTGTTTTTCTCAGTTGTGACCAAAAAATATTCCTCAGGTTATATGGCATGGTTGAGAAAACATGTATGGTAGAATGGCCTTATTTTATGTTAAACAAACCTCAGGAAGTTCAGCACTGGGGTTATTAAATACTGGCATCAGTGAAGCATCATGCCTATCATCAGAACTCTTTTTTCCCCCACCCAAACTGCCATAGGATGCCCCTGCTTTTTGCTTAGCTTTGAAGGATGATGCATGTTTTCTCAAGCATTGCACAAACAAGTTGCTACAGTGAAAGTTTCATGGTCTTGAAACAGAGTATTTCCAAAACCTCACTAGTCCCTGAAGAGTTTTCCCCACAGTATCCGTGTACAAGGCTGTTAGTGAATTTAACTAGGGGAAAATCATTGCATACCAGTCCATCCTGTGGGTGTGTATGAGAATTTCTGTTAAAAGATGTTAAGAGACAGAAATCTCTTCTATTTTTTTTTATCATGTAGTCTTTGTGTTAGCATCTGACAAAAATTTAGCTCAGCTAGATTCTCAGTGTATTTCTTTTTGTTGAATATGTAATCTCTGGCAGTTGGCCTATGTACATATGAAGAAAATATTTGGCTGGGTTTTGTGCGTTCCTGGAAAGACAACAGCAGGTTTTAAGTACAAAAAAAATGTCAGCATGACCTGGTTTACATCTTCATTTCTCCTCTAGCCTGCTGTCTAGCCAGATACAACTGAGGGCTTCTAGTATAAGCCCTGAGAGCCTGTGACTGGCAAAGCTTTTCTGCACCGTTCACAGAGGTGTTTGCAGAATTAGCTCCTCTCAGGGCTCCTTGTGCCCCTGCCTGCTGTCCCACCGCTGGGGTGAGGGAGCAGGTGCTGGGGGAGCCAAAATTGCTGCGGCTCAGAGCCCGGCGCAGTGCCTGCGGAGTCTGTGGCCCAGCCACCCTACGCCCTCTCTGGCAGCAGAAAGCCAGGGTCCTCCTCAAGGTAACAGGGGCTGGGGCGAGTCTCAGCTTTATGATTAAAACCAAAAATTGCATCTGCTGTCTTCTGGCGTTTTGCTCGATTACATTTTCTGACTGTGACAACTGGTAAAGAATTTACTTCTGGGCAATTATAGTCGGTGACAACAGTCTGGGGCTTGTTAGGTTGATACTGATGCCTCTGAAATACAATTAAATATATCTAGTGCAGAAAATGTTTTATTTCCCAATTAGTTCCATTTCCGAATTGCATAACTTCTTTTAATTAACAGTTCTGTAGAACAAAAGATGCTTGTTTGGAAAAGAGGATTTGCTTTGATGAAACAACATAGTTGTCATAGGCAGTGTAGTTTCATGTTGATATGGAAGCAGATTGATTGTCTCTCTGTAATTCTTCAAAACAGCCCTGTAACTATTTACAAATGAATTCTACACTGAAATGTTTCAGTGCTCATTTGCTTACGAACCTCATCTCCTGTGGAGGCTGCCCGTGCCATGAGGAACACGTGGAGCACAGGCACCATTTCATACGCGGGCATGTGGGCAAACACTTGGTGTAACTTGGGTTCGCTCTGCGGGGGATATGGGTTTCAGCCTGTAATGGGGGGCTAATATTTTTATTTCTTTCTCTATTTCAAGATGTGAAGTGTTAAGTACCACACTGACTTAGCAAGGGGGGAACACGGTAGCATTTTATCAGAAGTACAGTGTGGACGATGTTTTCCTACCTACAGTCAGATCTGTGACCTCTACTTAACTCGGCTGGGCTAGTTACAGCTGGCAAGCAAGAAAGTGTCCCCTGTGCTCCCAGTGTAGTGGTCACAGAAGGGCAACAAGGGAACGGTTTTATTGGTGTGCATCAGCATTCCCGTACATGATCTAAATGTGTCTCCATGTCACTTCTGTGTTCCTTCATACCTACCTTGCCCACGCAGTTTAAAATGGTACTTTTATCATAAGACTCTTTCAGCACCCCTTCGTTTTCATTAGCGCCAGAAGAAGACTGATGTTTAGCACCACATTTTATCCTTCTTTTCATACCTTTGAAGAGCAAGGGTCCTCTTTTTGATGCTTCCATTACTTCTTCAAGCCCTCCTTACTTCATGCGACTAGCACAACCTTTCCTTGAATGTATAGGCTTGGGGGTGTTTATTTGCTGAGTGTGGAGATTTGTGAATGGCAGGAGTCCGTTGAGATGTCTTTGGTTTTTCATATTTGCCCAAACACAGCCAAATTTTGTGTATTTCTGTATGTTTTTAGTCCAGGTATCAAATAAAATAGTTCTGTAATTGCGTAGAAGGGAAGACCTGGAGAACTAGCATGCTGCACTATGATGCGCGTTTTGACAGAAACTGGTCCAAATAGTTACCCTAATACTGTTTTCAGCTACATCCTATTTCTAGCTCAGGGAGCAAATGCGGGTGACTTTCTCTTTTGGTCACATGGAACTGGGTACTAAAACAACTACCAAAGTTAACCTGGATAGGTACAGTTATTGCATTGTCTTCTGTATTATGAATGCTTATTTGTATTTTCTAGGAAATATCTGTATCTATTGAGGTTAGCTATCTGCAAGTCTTAGCTACCAAAGACAAGCTTTTAAAGGATTATGGAGTTATGTTGTTTGTGTTAGAATAAATACCAATTTTCCAATTAACTTTTTGGTTCAAAATTGAAGTGACAAGAGGAATCTAGAATAGTAATGACCTTTTTTATGCTGAATTTAAATCACAGTGAATTTCATTAAGTAATTACTGTTCATGACTCCTTCCTCTCATTGCACTTGTATTGGTCTCGATTTAGTAAAATCCAACTACTGTCTTGGTTAATAAATAGGCCAGGAGTTTACTCATATTGTAGTACTGTGCTATCTTGCATATTACTGTCTTGTGTTTATTAATCAGTCCAAAAGATTAAATTAGGAAGGTGACAAATTCTGAGGGACCTTTATTTTAGGAGAGCAATAATGGCATATGCCATCTGCAAAATATGCCCTTTTGCTGAATATTGTTTGCACAGTTTACAAGAGTTCTAATGTCAGCTTTATCAAGTTAAGAGTGCAGAGTCAAGTTAACATCTTTGGTTGTAAGGGTTGTAACAACAATTAAAATTTAAACAAAAAATGTCTTTCACATGTAAACCAAAACATAGAGAGCACAAAAATGGGCTGATATTCATACTACTTTTTCTCAGCCACTGAACCACTGCAAAGAAAATATTGTGAAATAGTTTCTTAATATAAATGTTGCAATTTTTTAAATTTTTATTTATTTATTTAAGCAGAGAATCGCTTTTTTCTTTTGGGAATCAGCTCCTGATCTGTTACTGAAGCTGCTGTTTCCTTCCGGTCTTGTTCCCTTTAAGAATATGTGTCACTGAACTGAGCTTATTCTGAATAAAATATGAAAGTCGTCCCTCTGATTTGCATGGAAGAGTTTTATGCCTTTCAGCCTTTTAGAATTTTTTATGAAGGATACATGGGTTTACAGCTGTGTAGCTAATTTTTTTGTTCAGCTGGACAAGGACATAATCAAGATTGAATGGACTGGAGAAAATAGTAAGGACATAAATGGATGAGTGGTTATTGAATGACAGGAATGTGATAGGGTAACTTATTTCGGCATTTCTAGATTTTTAAATTTCTATGTATATTTCTAAGGGCTGAGTCCAGAGAGTACTTTTGCACAGACTGGAGTAAATCTTGCCAATCTTGCAAGTCTAACTGTTTCTTGACAATTTGTGTAAATCAAACTTCTTTTGAATGATTTTCCCCATTTTTCTAAGCATAACTCTTGTGTTTCTAGGATTGAGGAATGGCTTATGGTGTGTTTTCATTCTGTTGCAGGTTGTCAAAAATGTGAAATATTTTCATGAAATTTTAAACCAAAAAACTCTTTTCTACTGGAAGTTGTTAGGGTTGAAAAGTTCTTGACTGCCCTACCAGGCCCACTGACCTTGGCTGACCTATTTTCATGGTCCTGTTTGGCTTACTATATTACACGAAAAAAATTTTGGTCCATCCTAGAACAGCTTACAGTCTAGGTTAGAGTTTTGCAAGAAAGGATCTCCTGTTTCTCTTGTGGAAAAGGAGGGCCAGTTGCCTCCCTTATGGGGAAGACTCTGCAGATGCAGATGTCATCAAAAGTCTGAGGTGGGACTGGAGGGATGGTGGGTGGTAGCCCACTGCTCTTCCCAGCTCCCGTGTGTCTGTTCTGAGTAGATCTCTGTTGGACGTGGTCACAGGCAGCAAGTGCAGGTGAAGCCTCTCTGAGAGCCTCCAGCAGTCCCACTGGAAATCCTCGGGGTGAAAAACTCTGGCAGCGTGGATCTGTCGGAGCTCGGTGGAGGGACTCTGCCTCCCTGTGGGTGGAGAATGAAGCTGAACGTGAAGGTAGAGAGCAAAATCGCGAATAGTTCTGTTCACAGGACAGGAGGGCCGGAGAGGCAGTCCCCAGGCAGAAACACACAGAAAAGGAAAGGGTAGAGAAAAAAAGTAACTAGAAAATGAGATGGTTTAGGGAAGATGAGGGACTGGAAGTTAAAAATACAGAGGTTGTGGATAAGTGACAAGACAGAAGATGGATGTTTAAAAAAAAAATAATAAAAAAATCTGCTTTACAGTGAAAACATGCTAAATTGCATGGATAGGGCATTAAAAAAAGGCATCACCAAAAAATCAAAAAAAGCCTGTAGTGGTGTCTTGCTTGTTTGATGTGAAAGTGACCCATCAAACGTAAGCACACGGGTCGGTTCTACATGAAGTCACACACCTGAGAGTTCATAGTGCAGAAGCAGTAGTGCTTCATGGCAGGCTGGAAAGTACTTAGGTAGTTTTGCAGGCAATAGGGTTACAAAGGACCGTCAGTATGGTTAGCACTTGAAACATCTGTAACAGTGTCTGTGACAGTGCGTGTGTGTGTGTCATTGGCTGTGAAAAGGACAGCTTCGTTGCTGAGCAGTTTCCCAAAACTAACTGAGAAGAGAGGGTGTATTAGTCGAGCTGCATGCCCCATCTCCAATTCTGGCATTGGCAGTGCTTTCTAAAATCTTTCTACAAACCTGCTAAAATTATTATGAGGAGTCTAAAATCTTTTTTTGCATTGCTGTTACGTTCTGAAGATATATTAGCGAGAATTATTAAAATAGATGCCTGGACAAAAGCAGGTATTTCACGGTCACCTTACTAGAATTCTTCACTAAGTTAACGTTCCTGGCCACAGCTTTAAGATTTTTTTTCTTGTTGCAACTTTCTCAAGACATATTAATGAGAATTAATAAATCAGATCTCTTGAAGAAGTTATTTCACAATCACCGTACTAAAGTACAGGAATGTAAATAAATGAAGGGGTGCAGAGAAGGATCCAAGTAGCCCAATTTCAATGAACAAGAGCAAAGTTTTATAAGACAGAGGTAAACAGGAACTGGATTTTAAGCTTAGACACAGAACTTTCTTCTGTGGTCTGCCTTCGGCAACAGAAACAGGAAAAATATCTCAGCTCTCTGAACTAGCTTCAGGGTGGAAGGGCAAAAATTCCAGCTTCCCAAACTACCTAGGGCACCGAAGGAAGTGGTGAGAACCCTTTCTTTTTCAATGTCACATTAAGAGTTCATTCTTTCTGTTTATCTTTTTGGAACTGTTTCTATATTGCAGATCACTCAGTTCCTGACAAAATTAATTGGTTATTCTTCTGTTAAACCTGATCTGGGAACTCAGCACTCTGAAGCAGCATAAACTGATGTAAATCTGCAATGCGGCCAGCCTCTCCCTCGATCCAGCAGTGGTAGTCATACTGTGGGCTGGCCAGTGGCATCCACTTGAAAACTACCAGCACACCAGCCAGACTTTACCGAGGAACCCTATCAGAGTTTTCTTCCAGTTTAAGTCCCTCTGTGGTCACCACCCAGTTGCAGAAGGGGCGGTGGTGGTGGTGCAGGAGCAGAACAGAAGCAAGAACCTGGGTTTAGGCCCTCTAGGTCCAGAGCAGCCTGGATTTAGGGTGGATTTGGTTGTTGTAGGACTGCACCCTCTGTGTGGTCTGATAAACACAGGGCTGTTTCGCCTTTTGGGAATGGCAGCTGAAATAAGAGGAGCGACCAAACTCCGTGTGTCCTTTTGCTCATGGGATGAAGGGTGCGTAGAGCTGTGGCCCTTAGCTTCTGCCCAGCTGCAGGGGCCAGTTCAGGGTGCGGACAGCCTCCTTTGGCAGGCAGTAACTAGTTTAACTTTGGCTAGAAAGGTGAAAAATGGCCCTTGACGCAGGAAAACCATCCTTCCTTCAGGACGTTGCTTATGTACGCATTCAGTTCAGATGAGAAGAAAGATGACATTTTTTCACTCAACAGCTTTAATTTGTCTGAGGTGATACCCGGAGTAAAGTGATAGACGTATAAAACCAGGAAGGAAGATGGCTGCACAGGACGGAAATGAAATAAATACCTGGCCTGGAAATGTTTTAGCAAATGTAGTTTTATATGCTGGTGTTCCAGTATTAATTTTTTTATTTTTTTTTAAATAGCATGCATCTAGCAGTTCAGTCTATTATGGCAGTGTTCTTTAAGAATAAGAAACAAGAGGACAAGGGACTCTGATTGAGTAGGAGAGGTGCAGCAAGTTGCTCTTACAGGTTGACGTAAAGGATCCCAAGGGTCCATATTTGTCCCACCCTAGTCTTGGCATCCTCCCCTGCTGCTGCACCTGGTGAGCTGAAGACCTGCTTCCCATAGGTTTGTCAGGACGATGATAATTTTATGTTTTTTGTTTGGTCTTTTTCGCTGCCATGGGTAATGAAAGCACTGAGGATTTGTCTCCCCTGCTAGGGAGGCTACGGGCAGAGTGGCTTGGCTGGGTAGGATGGTACGGCTTGTTCTCAGAATGTAGAATTACATCCTGATGTTTGTTTTAAAATGTTAATCTAGCTTCAGATTGGAAAACCTGCTTTTTTATCTAGTGTGGTGTCCTGTTAGTGCTGTTAGACCTTTGCGATTGCCAAAATAGGGCAGGAAAATGGTCCTGGCAGCTTGCCGTGCTGATAATCTGCCATAAAGTGTAAACACACTAAGTAAAGAGACATGGTTATTGTCCTGAAAGCCTTATCGCTGTCTTTGTGGGAGTAAGTAGTGCGTGAAAATGCTATCGTTTACAGTAATACGTGTGATGCAGACACTGGATGTACTTCAGTCTATTTTACTGGTACCTGAACAGTCCTTCCACCATGTTATCTTCAAGATTTGGTTTACATTGCTCACTCTGGTGTGAATACCACCGAGCTGCACCATAACGAGGCAACCTGTGCAAGCACAGGTCGGACTGTGAGTGCCCGTCGTGCAGTCCTTCTTCAGTGAGGAAAATCAGTGGGTACCTCTTGCTCCCTACACCGCCAAGTGGTGTGCTCCCCTGCACAATTCCCTGCTTTTCTGTAATTGCTTATCTTCTTTGATGCAAGGAGGCTTTTCAAAAACCTGGTGAAGTGGGCCAGAAGACAGGTGAGGCTTGTGCATCTCGCTCACAGCTTCCTGGCCTTTTTGATCCCATCAGCCCTGGTGGAGTTGGCATGGGGAAGCACAACTGCTGCGGGGGCCCTGGTGTTTTCAGAGCAGCTGAAGGGAAAGATTACCACATTTTCCTGGTATAACTTGTAGGGCAATACGTAAGGACAGCAGCAAACCAAGCGTGGATAACTGTATGAAGATGGTTACTCCGTCTTACCCTGTGGTCCCTTTGTGCATGTCCGTGTCCCTCCAGTTCTCTCTGCTCTTGCTCAGGGTGTGAAGACTTTTCTTCAAAGAGCAATGGCATGCAGCTTACCCAGGCTCTGGGGCATGCACCTGAAAATATGACGTTTGTCTGTTTGCTGCTCAGTCCCGTGGCACTTGCTTTCATTTTGGGAACAGACCTCCCCCTGTATTTATGTTTGCTTTCAGAGCTAATGTAGTCATGCCGTTGCTAACAGCAAGAACCAATCTGTGTGGTGCAGTCTTGCAGGAGGGGAGGCATTCCTGAGTAGCCTAATAGTACAAGTCACCTGCTGATATGTTTAAAAATCTACGAGTATCTCTCAATATTGCCCTCTTTTAGGGTAGTGATACTAGAGAAGGCTGAAGCCTGTATCATCTGTCATCAAATTTTTTTTTCATTGCCCCGTGGGGAAAAGCAGCTGGTTTTTTTTTTTTTTTTTAAGTTGCTATTAGTCCTCAAAAGTCAACTAAATTAACCTTGTCTAGCAATCTAGCAATTGTGCTCACATAAGCATGATTTCCTTCTAACAACAGGCCGAAGATGTTTTGCAACAGCAAGAATTTTATGAATATTTCACGAGTAGCTTAAGTTAGTATTTGTAGGATTAAAAAGGGGAAACTGGGTCAAATGCACATGGTGTAAGCATCTAACTTCTTTAATGCTAAATTCATGTATGTCCTATTTTGAAAGCTGAAGAAGTGTTTTGTTTGTTTTTTTTTAATTTGACCATCTTACAGAAAAAAAATTTCCCTTTGGAATTTTGTTGGGGGCAAATCCCTGGAGTCTTTTGGGCCTTCATAGAGTGAGGCTTTGGAACCACATCAGGATGTCCTTTTCCAGCCAGACCAGTGCCTTTCTGTGTAAAGAATTCCCTGCTGCTTTTCTAGGTATATCAGTGAGTTGGAAGAGTTGGGGAGCAGAACAGTAGGTGCTGTTTCTCTAGAGCAGTGCTAAAGATGAGGCTGTTTCTCAATGGACATAGCTCCTGTGGTACTGCTTTTGAGGGCCTGCTGAAGTGTAAGCCAGCAAATATGAAAAGATGGGCTCTGGAGGGGGCTGTGTACTTTTGGCAGGGCCAGAGGAGGAGTTGGCACCAGTGCTTGGGGGTTTGCCTTTCAGACGCTTGTGCTCACGGCAGCAGCACACTCCATAGCATCATGCTTGGGCTCAGTAGGAAGTTTGCATGGCTCGTGCTCTCTGCCTCAGCCACGACACTGGAGCTGTTTGGCGAGCACAGGTGATCTCCTTGCAGTGACAGCCACTGGTGGTGGTGGGAAGGTGAGGTGCACTCAGATATTTCCATCAAGCATTGAAGTACAGCTCCCACAAGGTTTCCTGAAGATAAACATATCTCATTGAGCATATGTACTTGTCTGCTATTAAAGTATGCAGCTGCTTGACCTACAGAGCACTTGTGTTTGAGTTAGATTGTGTTTTCAAATATTGTTGTTATTGCCAAAACCACTGCCAGTGCTCAGATAAATGAAATAATAATCTGAAGCTCAGGCTAAAAGAAAGGAAGCCATCTTACTCCACTGTTCATTTCTAAAGATTAGTTGCATGGAAGAGATGGAGAATGTGGTGGAGAGGACATCAAGATACTATTGCAGTGACCTTATAAACGGAGCTTATTAACACCAGGGAAAGGATTGCAATCACTTGATCTGTTTTTTTCAGATCTGTCTTACACCTGTAGGTATGTTAGTGGCTGCGTTGCTTAACCTAGGTTGGGTTTTAATTGTCCTACCTCAATCCTTGGCACTGTCTGCAGTGATACTAGGCTTCATTTTGATTGAAGAGATGATGATACAGAAGAAGTGAAAAATACTGTATTATAAGCCTCTTTGGAGCTGCATGCAGTCAGTACGACTGTTCTCAGTAACTTTACCCGTGCATTTTTACTCTGCTGTCACTGACAGAATGGTTAATATTTTTTGTCTTTGTATTTTCAACCATGTAGACATTTTTAGACTTGGTGTATAAAATATGTAAATGGCTAAGCTGTAACAAGGCTCATAATGGTCTTTGTGGCTTTTTAAAATATGTATAGAAATAAAAAGTGTATGAATGTAACTGCTTGCTTAGCATTATTGTGGTAAAAGGCATTTCCAAGTTTAATATTGCATATTTTTTTGGCTATACAAATAACCAACAGTGCAAGATGGACTGTCTCATCTCTTTACCAGTGCAAATGCTGAGCACTCAATGTGACAGAAACCTGGGGAGGGTAACCCACCTAAGGAGTCTCACCAGTCCTTGTTGATGTCTCTGTGTTAGCCTAGTCCTCGTCTCTGCAGCTGCCTTTGGAGAACCTCATCTGTCCTGTAGTTTTGTCCCATGATTGGTTTTAGGTATTTTAAGGAAACCAAGTACAGCGGCTGGACCTATGTGATTGTTACCCTCCCTTTGTGCTAGCTCAAGGTAAAAGCTGAGATTTTGTTACGATAAAGAGGCCTGAACTGACCATTACACTTTGTCTTCCTCCCCTTAGTTCTCCTCCTCCCTCCAGAATACTTCCAGTGAGTAATAACATGCAGATACACCACACAAAGATAAAGAAAATGATTTCTTTTTGGTTCGTTTAGGCTTTTGTCTTTCTGATTCCATGGCAGATGTTTTCTTTACAGGCTGCGCTCCATCATGTGGTATGTTTTATCTGGAGTGAGCTGAGGGCCACAAAAATGATCAGAGGGCTGGAACACCTCTCCTACAAGGAAAGGCTGAGAGAGCTGGGGTTGCTTAGCCTGTAGAACAAAAGGCTCCAGGGAGACCTTATTGTGGCCTTCCAACATGTAAAGGGTCTTATAAGAAAGATGAGGAGAGACTTTTTACTAGGGCCTGTAGTGATAGGACAAGGGGTACTGATTTTAAACTAAAAGAGGGGAGATTTAGATTGGATATAAGGAAGAAATTCTTTACTCAGAGGGCGGTGAGGCACTGAACAGGTTGCCCAGAGGAGCTGTGGATGCCCCATCCCTGGAGGGGTTCAAGGCCAGGCTGGATGGGGCCCTGGGCAACCTGGTCTGGTGGAAGGTGTCCCTGCCCATGGCAGGGGGTTGGAACTAGGTGATTGTTAAGGTCCCTTCCAACCCAAACCGTTCTGTGATTCTGTGAACTCTAATGTCTACATTAGCTACTAAGCATCACTTTAAAAAAAAAAGGCAATGATGTTAAGGACAAAGAACAAAGTACCGATGATAAGTATGCGCTCTTTCTGATGTTAACTACAATTGGATTGCTTTAGCTACAGCATTTGTGGCTGACTGGCTTCTATCTCTGCTTTTTATCGTAACATTGTGGGTTTTTACAGCAATTAAATCATTGCTCATTTTATGGAATGGTAAGCACTGGAGAAAGTTATTTCAAACAGGTTTTGCTCAATAAAGATCAAGTTTGGTTTCTGTTATTAAAATGTTGAATACTGCCTCGTCACTATGAATTATAATGGAAATAAATCTGGTTTTATTCGTAATTAAGTGAATGTGTTTGTTTTTGTTTCTCCCTGTTCAGCTGTGAGGTCTGGCTGGCTGCCCCCCCCTCCACCTGCACTGCCCCCTCGACCTTGTATATCTCAGGTATGGACAAAGTTTCAGCATCTTGCTGTGTATTATTTGCTTTGTTGTGTTGCTGTTGCAGTGGTTAGCACAAGTTGGCTGGGACATCGTAGCCATTCTTTCTTCCAAGTTAATGCAACTCCACAGTTTGCTTTGCAGTTCTATACATGTCCTTCATTGGTCTGCCTAGTCAGCGTGTTGCAGTGTCAAATTACAGGCTAATTAAATCTCTTTGTAGTGGAGCTGACATGCACCCACTAGACAAAACTGTAAATTAAAAGCTAGTAAGGCTAGTCTACTAATAAGGGTTTGATGCCTGAAAGGCATGGGCTTGATACCTGCTATTTGCTTCTCAAGCTTCAAATGCTCAGAGGGCATCTGTTAAGGGAGCTATAGCATGTAAGTGTATACTTCACCCATAGGTTTGAAAAACAATGCTGAAAGGAAGTGAATCCTGTGCCAGTTATGTTATTAAGTTTGAAACCATTAGTGGTGCATTTCTTTTGTTTTACTTTTTAGATGATTTTTGTTTGTTTGTATTTAGAGCATCACACAATCACAGCCCAATGCAAAGTGACGAACTTGTGTGTATCTGCATCCAGATACTTCTTCATATTTTAGGCAATGTTATGTTGTTGGCTCTGTTAAGTCTTAGCCAGCAGTATGCTTCATATATTACTCCTTTAGGTAAGGTGTTTAATAGAAGACAGGGCCACGGGGGAGCTAACAGCCCATTACATATAAAAACTTGGCGAGGCACTTTCATTGGGCCAGAAACAGTCATCACTTGAGTTTTGGATCTACGCTTATGAGTCTGCTGGTGAACGCCTCCTGCTCCACTGTTCTTATGATGGAAATGATAAAGGCTTGCAGCTACCCCCAGCTGCACCAGCAGCTCGTTTCTCTCTTCCTTGCCCTAGCCCCTTTTAGCTGTGTCTGAGTGCAGCTAGTTTTTGCCCTGAGGACTGTAGGGTGCTCTGGTTTGAACTTGCGTGCTTCCCCTGTGTTAATATGGCACTAGCCATCCTGCTAATACCACATGCTCCTTAGGGCACCCATCAAGTTTCTGCTTTGTCTGAGTTCCCTGGAGAGCAGTCCGAACCAACTGCTCATATCCTACACTGTTTGATGTGGGGTACAGGACCTTAATAAAGACATAAACACAAGAAGAGTCTCATGTGAAATTCTTGATCCACTCCTCTCCAATACAAAAGTCTGTTTTCTAAAAAAAAATGAGGAGAGGGGTTTCTGTGTCTAGTCAGTATTGAATGTACAGCTGATGCTTTGATTATGTGCATCACTTACATTTACTCATTTGAGATGATTTTTAAAGATATTGGATCAAATATCTCATCAAAATATTCTTGTTTTGACCTAGCAAAAATGTACATAAAACCAGTTCTTGAAAACATAATAAACTTCGTGCTTGTCACATTCTGCTTTATTTGTCTCCAAATCTGCCTTTCTGTGACAAAGGTAACACAGTAGGAAACAGTGTGTGATGGGGTCATAATTCGGCTTAGCTGACCCTTACCAATAGCATGTAAGCAATAGTAAGCATATGGATTACATTAGTCCGATGGGGCCCTTGATTTAAAGAGCGTGAAGAGGGTGGGAAGGATCTGCTTTCAAAACAGAGGGAGGATCAAAATCTGAAGAAAAACCATGATGCTGAAATGACGCATTCAGCTTTTTCCTGTTTCAGGATTTGCTAAACTCTTCTCAAATTTCCATTTTAACTTATTTTTCAACAATGTTATTGAAAATCCTATTTTATTGCCTTAATATACTGCTATAGGCCTGCAGCTAAGTACTGAAAATGATAAATATAGTTTAGAAGTGAAGCAAGCCCAACATATTTCCGGGGCTGTGCACCATTTAAGTATGCTTGTGGTGTGGTTGCTTTGGCTCAGGTTTGGAAATCAGTTGATGGAGGAGGAGAGGGAAACAATGTCTTCTGACGACTACAGTTTTCTGTGGATGGGTGAGAAGCAGCATGGACCTGTTGGCTCTTCAGAGTGAGATTAAAGGGCTCACAGGATGTAGAGGCCAAAGTGCATAAAAGAGGGGTACCAAGGGATGGGTATTGCATTTCAATGGAAGACTTTCTGTGAGCTTAATCAATAGCAATATAGAAACGGTGTCTTGACATTGGTCAATGGTTGCTGTTGTTTTTAGTAGAATTTGTTTCAACCTTTTGGAAAGCATTTTTCCTGTCAGACCCTCCAAGGGAATCAAGCTCAGCAAGTTACTGAAACACTGGTTAGTCACAGTGTGCCAAACATCTGCAGTCATATCAAAAACTTCTTGAATTATGTCCGCATCCAATCCAACTCTGCCTCCACAGCACAGCCAGCTGAATAATGGTGGAGAAGGACTGGGTCACTGGTTGGGGGTAGCACAAGCTGAAACTTAGAGATACTATTGCTGTGGCATTGACTCTGTAGCTCAGTGGATACACAAATTTACTGTGAGAGGCTTGAATCTTGGGATCCTGTGATGAGTTGGAAAGATCATAGGCAGAGAGCAGCGGGGCTTGCTTCTCTGGTCTGGGTTACTGCTGCCACCAGTTTTACACCTTTGGTAGGTGGACACCTTTACAGGTGTGACTATGGCTGTTCTTACCTCTACACCAGCTTTTAAGGTTGGTGGATTGAGTATGTGTTTCTTTCTTTTTGACGGCCTCTAAAAGGCTATGGTAACTCCATCTCCTCCATATTTTTCTCCATTGCCAAAGTCAGCGTTTTGTCAACTTAAATCTGCATCAGTCCACAAACAGTACCCCAGTTTTCCTCAGAACTTTCACCAGACGTTTCTTTAACACAGCGATGCTTTCATCTGAGGTCCCTGTGGTGACTGTAAATAAATTTAATAAATAAAGATGTATAAAAGGGAAGTTACGTAGTGTGGAGAGGTACTGCGATAGACCATTATGTCTGATTTATGATCTTTTTTTTTTATGATCTTATGATTTTATGATCTTTATGATCTTTTAATCCAAATGCCAACCCATATCTTTCTGCTCTGCAAGCTATTTTGCATTGATGTTTCCAGTAAGATGTTGTGAAATGTGGTATGAAATGCTTTATTGGAATCCTGAATTCATGTTGCTTTTCTGTTGAGGAAAAAAAAAAAAAAAGGTAACTCAGTTTTTGCCTAAATTCTGTGAAGGGCACTTGGAAAAAGTTTGCATGGAAACAGTCTTATATAAAGACCAGAGTTTTGTTTTGGTTAATATGTTATTTTGAAGTGTTTTCCTTTTACTACTGTGTATACACTTGTGTGTAACTTAACTGACACCTTCTGTAATCCCTAGTAGCACATCTTACACTTAGCAAATCTGTAGTAGCTGCTTGGGTTTAAGAATAATTTTATTTCTATCAGTTCTCGTTCATCTTCTGACTATAAACACTTAATATGCTGCAAGCTGTTGCACAGACTTAGGACATTGGCAATGCCCTTACCTGTCTTGCTGTCTTCCCATGGCGTGCTATAGTTATGCCTTTTACACTCTTGTTTTTTTGAGGCACAAATTTTTAAGGATTTTGGACTCCCCAGGTTATGGTATGTAGAACTGACAACTTACAGCTTGTTGAAATGTCCAGTATGTTTTTTTTCAGGGCTTGTAGGGGACTGGATTCAGTGGCCCAGGAGCTGATCCTGTGTTCCTAACTTAATGGTAAACACAGGTCATCCAGCAGAAATGAAATAACAGTGGTCCCAGCTTTTGTGCTGATCCAGGGTGTACACAGAAAGTCTGTGCAACTTTTAGAGGCGCCAAGAGTCACGATAGGAAGGCAGCAACATACATTGTTGATTTTCAGTGGCACAAATTTCAAACAGGAAATAACTTTGGGTGCTCATGAATAACGTTCCAGTGGAACTGAACTGGAACCGAACATGTGTATGCGGATCTCACATAAGCCTCTGTTATTATTTTTTTAATGGAAAACAAAATGACGCTTTATCACTGTTGGCTTTTAAGCCTACAGAAGCCATTTACTGCTGCTGCTTACTATGGGAGATTTAGTAGCATACTTATGTTAATAGGAATTATGGATGAACACTGAAGAGCTAATACAACTTTGGCATTTTTTCCAACATTGCTCACTATCTGCAACATTGCCCAATTAAATCAGTGCTTCTTTATATAAGTTACTGTATTTCAGTACCTTCCTGTCCTGTCATGGTGGTATCCTGCCTATGCTATGTAAGGGGATTTGAAAACAGTGGGACTGAGGAAAACCCTGTATATCTTGGCTGAAAATACTGATGTTTTTAGTGTCTTTTCTCAGAGCCTAAATTTTAAGCCTGTTGGTTTTGTAAATTAGCACTGATTTGTGCTAGACGTTTTTTTCCTAGAGACCTTAGAACCTGTTTTTCCCACTAGTTCCATGCTGGCAGTTTTGATGGGCACTGAAAAAAAAATTACAGACTAAGACAAAGTGTTCAAGTGAAGTTGGAGTAGATAGGCAGTTAAACATAATCAAATTGAAGTACCCTGAGTACCTTGCAGTTCTAAAGATTAAAATCTCACTGTGTTGTATGAGCTTGGAGTTAAGCTGTCAGTTTAGTGGCCATTGTTAGCATTAGTTATTATTGATTTGGTGAAATCATGGAAACAAACTGCTGTGAGGGATGATAGGTGGGTCACCCTTCCCAGTTACAGGCACCTGGCATTGTTGGAAAGCCTATTCTTCTTAACATATCGAATGTTCTGCTCTCAGAATGTTACCTGATACTTCATAATTCCTTGAAGCATTTTGGCCATTCATCATCAAGAACTGCAAGTGAAAACTGGGACCCAGTTCAAGAAATGTGTCTGTAACAGCAAATTAAGCGTGCCCGCGCTGATCAGTGGCACTGAGGCCAAGAGGTGGGGAAGGGCTCCCATCCATCCTGCTGACACCTCTCATTCTCCAGAGTGGCATGCCCACATGCCAGCTCTATGCTGGGAGCTGGTCCTGGGATCCCCCCTCTGCCAAAGTCTAATTTGCCAAGTTAAAATTGGAAGTCCTGACAGGCCGATCTTGGCAAGTCTCCCTTGGGTGTTGAAATTTTTTCCCCCACTTTGACTGAAACAACCCACACTTGTTGGTTCCCAGGTTGCCTTGTGTAGTCTGTCTTTTTGTATGACATCCGGATAAAGCCTGAGTTGTACAGAGGATGAGAGAGGGTTTGCTGAGCTCTGTTATGGGGTTGTTTCGAGAAAATGTTCAGCCAGCTGAGGTGCCTTCTTACTCTGCAAAACTGTGTGAGGAATTTCAAGTGCTGGCAGGACACCTGGACCTTTATGCGAAGGAACTTTTTTGTTATAGAAAAAATAAATAAGATTTTTGTTTTTGGCAGCCCACTATTCGTATACATGATGGTATTCCCCCAGGCAACCATGTTGTACTAAACCAAAGGAATACTTTTTTAGCTTGTGTTTACAACCACTGTGCAAGAAAACGGTGAGGGGGTTTTGATCATCTCTGCAGTTCTGGCTGCAAATTAACGTATGTTGTATAATCAGTGCATTAGGTGCTGAAGAAGCCTCTATCTGTAATAAAACTGAAAGTCTTCTGTAACATGAAAGACTTTGCCATCTGCTGCTTAATATAATACAAGTGGATTATCCTCTTCTGTCAAGAAAATTATATATTAAGTCTAAAATGGCCAGACAAAATAAATTATGGTTTAAGAAGTGGTAGAAACTAGCACAGTTAGAATTGAATCTGGGGTGTAGTTGATGGATGCCATAAAATCCTTTCTAAAGAGGTTTCTGGGAGAGTGGAAGAAGGGCAAGTATCTTAATTAAAATGTGTTGTAATAATTTTTGAATTTGGGTTCACATTTATTGTAAAAATAACAAAACAAGCCAAGAATCCAGTGCCTGTATCTCTAGTGGAAGGCACATACCTCTTTCTAGCTTACGTTAATCTGGTTTTGTAGAAGTGGAGTATTAAAACAGATTGTTAATGCTTCCATCTGGGTCCTGTTCTTTCCTTGCGAATGGGCTGAATGCTGCAGCAATTTGTATTTACTGCCTTTTTCCTAAACCTTATCGCCAGCCCTCAGATAGCTCAGGGAAAGAAAAAGCTTATCAAAACTTCAGAGCTGCACAGCGCTGAGGAAGCAGTCAGCACACTGAGACCCTGGCAGCTTGTTGCATTTGCATCCCTATGGGTTGCAAGAAATCCCATGGGTTTTCTTTCTGTCTTATCATTTTCAGTTTCTGTAACAAGCAATAAAAAGAATTGATAATTCAGTGTTGGATAGACTAGACTCACAGAAACTGGAATTGAGACATCTTGACTTGTTCGAAATTGCCATTAGATGCAAAAATATGAATGTTTAGAAAGGAGAAAAATACCTCTTAAAAGAATTTACATAGAGATGATAGAAGATTGCAATGGGCACATACTGAGCGTTAAGCGTATTTAGCATCCTACTTTTTCACACAGATAAGCTGTTCTCAATACTTTTTCGCAAAGCTAAGCAGTGACACTGTGTAGGTAATGATTATGGGCTATTCCAGTGAATGCACAGAGATAATTTCATTTCTGTGAGTGGTGCTACTGACTACAATAGGACTATTTCCATGTGTAAAGTTAGCCTGGAGCATACGTATGGGTGAGACTGAATTGTGGCAAAGATTGAATATATCCTTTAACTCTTGCAAAAAGGCTCTCAGGGAGCAGTAATATGAAAGCTCCATGAAGACCTTCTCTTCTGGGAGACCAGTTATGAATTGTTGTGAGAAGTGGGTGTGAAATCTACATATAATCCGGCATTGCTAAGCAAAAGAACTGGAAACGTAAGCAAAGAACTAGTTCTAAAGTAATGCCTCCTCTTACAGTTATGAAAATGTTTCATCTGATGCTTTCAAAGCACTTAGTGCTTAAGTGAGCATTACATATTCTTTTAGAAAGGTACTGTTAAGTGTTGTCACATGGAGCAGTGAGAAGATTATGAATGGCTGGTCCAGGATCAGACCATGAGTTAGTGAGCATTTGCAATTCCTAATACTCTCCCTAATGATGAGGAATTGTCTGTCCTAATGCTCAGTATTGGCCATAGGCCATGGGTTGGTCTCTGAATGTGGCCATTCTACAGAGACTTTGACCAGCTTTATCTTCTGCCAAGAAGAATGAGGAGGATAAGACTCTTCCTAGAAAGTACAAGAGAGGGGGAATATATGAGTGGGGGAAAAGGAGAAATCATCTATTAATATCTGGACATTGGTCTTTGCAAAGGGAAGCTCTTCAGGAAATTTGGAAGAAGACTCTGTGTTGCTCTTTTCTGTGATCATTTACTCTTCTTCCCAAAATCAAGATATTCTTAGGCCTGGTCTGCAAACTGTCTTTTGCACTGCTGGTAGTGCACATGAGCAGAATTTTCTTTACCTAGCTACTATAACTGTGGACCCAGCCATACCGGCACTTCCTATGTCAGCAGCTTGCTCCATTCTGTATACATGAATGAGACACTTCCATCTGAGCACTTTCACACTGTTGTAATTGAATTTTCCCTTGGAAGACCATACTGCATAAGCAGTATAATCTCTCTAGACAGACAAGACTTTAGATTCCTGAGTTTTATAAAGCACTGCTGAAGAATTTTAAACCATAATATAACACTGAGAAGTTTCCAAGATGTGGGAAAACCTTAAGACATGTGTTGCTGTGGTGAAGGGAGGCAGTTTATTGCTGTGTTTCTGAATGAGAAATGAGTTGCCCAAATACTATACTAAGCATGGTATAAAAACAGTAAAAAAAATAAAGGGAACCCACCTTAATTGCTTCTGATGGATCGCCTTTTCCTTAGACTCTACTATAGGAGCTCGGACTGGAATATCCTGGAGCCAGTCTCACGTGAACCATGACCAGAAGGCTACAGGGACTGGCTTTCACCCCATTTCCAAATTAGTGAAGGGGAGGAAATCCCTCTGCCAAAAGAAAAAACAGAAGTTAGATGCCATTGTCAATGCCATGTTATGTCTGAAATTGTTGGACTGTTTGCCTGCAGAGGAATAAGCTTCCTCCTTTGGAGTATTCTTTGTGTTCTCAGTAGTCAGCAAGGCAGGAGTTAACACTCTGCAAGGAGAAAGTTCAGACTACTAAATCTTGTATTACAGTTGAAAATCTCCTGTGTCTGCTTGGAGGACTTTTTCCTTTAAAATCTGCGTGAGGAGGCACTAGCTTGCAAATGTATTTGTAAAGCCTCTCAGGCCTTGCCTAGGGGACTTTGTTGGGTTAGTTGAATCGGCAAACCTTCTTTGCATTGATGCAAGTTGCAGTTACACGAAAGATTTTTGCCTGGGTTAAATGATGTCAGTCCCTGAACAAAAGCTACTGCAGCAGCATACAGATTTTTTATGTTCAGGCACTTGTCGGAGGCCCATCACTTTGAGGAGTGGGAGCTTTTCCGTGGATGGGAACTCTTAGCTTTGCTGGCAAATCATTAATGTGCGGACTCAGCTTCTGCATGACCGGCAAACAAGACACTCCAAAGAGCTGAGGCGTACCCTGCCCAGCACCTGCTGTCTGCCCACCTCGTGGGGCAGGATCAGTCTGCAGGCTCTGAATAATGTAGACAGCTATTTTTTTGTGCTCTCCTCTAAGCAAAACACTCAAAAATGGCCTGTTCCACGTGCCACTAGGTGGCACTTTAGGGACATGGCAGTCACTTGGTTTTATTCATTATGCATAAGCTGCATCACCAGAACTAGTTCCGTTTTCTTTCTTTCTTTTTTTTTCCTGATCAAATGTAAGTATGTATTTAATTTTACCATCNAGGAACTGTGTTATTGAACTGTTGGAAATTTTGAAATCTCACCCTTTTGGCATCAGCACTTCAATTTATATTTGCTTCCACCAGAACAAAAAGTTTACCCTCTTTTTTTTTTTCTCCCCTTTTCAATTTTCTTCAGTTTAAAACAATGTTCTCATGCAGTGAGGCCACTTCTTCAAAATCAGTTTTTCTGCAAGTGTTTTGGCCTTTTTTTTCCTTTTTTTTCTCCTCCAGCTCCTTTATCTTATTCTAATTTCANTCACTTTGTTTTATTCAATATGCATAAGCTGCATCACCCGAACTAGTTCCGTTTTCTTTCTTTCTTTTTTTTTCCTGATCAAATGTAAGTATGTATTTAATTTTACCATCTACCTGCTGCAGCCAGCCCCTGCCCTGCTGCCTGCTGAGCTTTGCATGCCAGGTTGTATGCAGTCCTCATGCCAGCCCGCTGGCCCAGCCTCAGCCGACGGGTACTGTGGCCCTGCAGCCTGGCAGTTGCCACAGCACTTGACTGGTTGGAAATATATATATATANTTTTTTCTCCCCTTTTCAATTTTCTTCAGTTTAAAACAATGTTCTCATGCAGTGAGGCCACTTCTTCAAAATCAGTTTTTCTGCAAGTGTTTTGGCCTTTTTTTTCCTTTTTTTTCTCCTCCAGCTCCTTTATCTTATTCTAATTTCAATTTTTGTTCGTATTTGCAACTGATGTAGAGTACAGCTGTTTAGTTACTTCTACACTTCTTGAACACGTGGGTTCTTGAAAAGCTGCATTTTATCTACACATAAATAACAGAGGATTGGTGTCCTTTCTTTTCCATTCTGTCAAATAAGTTGCTGTGTTCTTGCTTTTGCTGCAAGTTGTAGAGTCCAACAAGTGTGTGAGCACCAGAAGCTGCCCGCCTGGCCAGGTTAGGGGGCTGTCTGGTGCCCCCAGTCCAAGAAAGGTTGTTCAGAGCTGGCTCTCACACGTCTCTGTCATCGCGCTGTGTTTTGCAGCAAAGCTATACCGTGAGGACTTTATAGCATACATGGCTCTCTGAAAGACTGTGTTTACTCTTGCTGTCCCTAAGTGAGTGATTTGTCAAAGTGATGTGTTTTGGGACCAAATTTGTTGTGTGGCTCTGTGGGGTATTTGAGCTTTGCTATCCCCAAATCATTCATGAAAGCCCTGTAGATCTTGCCAAACTGCTGTTAGTGGTGCTTAGACCCTTGATTTCTTTCAAATATATAAAAAGTGGTTGTAGAAAGCAGGGAGGTTATGGGCTATTCACATTGCTGGTAAAGAAATGCTGTGTTGCATTAAATGCATTTTTTAAGGTCTTTGATTTTTGTAGACAGAAAAAAAGATTACTTTTTCCATTTCACTCCCCTATTTGTACCAGAAATCAACCAATATAAAAGAGCCTTTTCAATCCATGAAAATGGTTTCCGGAATTGAAATGGTAGTATACGATAGCTATTTAAAATCCAAACACTTAAGATACTAACATTCAAATACACTGGAAAGTTACAGTCTGTTTATTTTTATTGTACCATCAGATAACACTACAGATGTAGCACACTTAGAAGAGGGGGTGAGAAATCTTGTCAGCCAAGACACATTTTCTTCCTCTCCAGAGGAATTTCACATGCATTTTAAAAAAAGATCACATATCTCACTCCTCTGTGTATATGTTCAACATCGTACAGTTGAAGAGCAACACTAACCTGACAGAACTACTTTTCCCCTGCAGCTTTATGTAGAGCTCTTACTGGTTTTGTTACAAAAGAAATGGAGGTGGTATGGAAAAAAGAAAAAAAGTCCCTCCTTTTTAAATATACTGAATTCTGTCAATTCTGTCATTTTTTAACGTATGGTTAAGCACTGTGAAACTTGTGACCGCTCCAGAACTTGATGGGTCTAAGCAGAAATCTCCTGGCAACAGCAAATTAGGTTCTTCAGTGTGTGACAGGTTATTGTTTTGGCTAAAATCCTGGCCCCTTTAAAGTTTGAGGTTTGCCTTGAACTTTTTTTTTTTTTTTTTTTAAACACAAGCTTTCACCTGGGTAGAAACAGCCTTTTTTGAGGAGAGAGCAGGATGGCAGGCTGCCTGCCCTGCCTGGGGGCCGTTGTCAGCTTGGCTCCAACTTGACAGGAGCTGGGAAAGAGGAGAAGAGGCAGGCTGCGAGTGCCAAGTGCCCTCAGCCTCCCCGCTGCTGCCTGCCTTCCCTGTCTTCAAAAGCCGGCTGATGCTTTCTAGACAGAAAACAGCCGTGCCCTGTTTATACCGTGTTTGCTGTAGCATGCCCAGGGACAGGCGGCTCCAAATCCCCATGCCCTCCCGTAGCAGATGTGCTGTGCCATGTCCTGCTGAAGCAAATCGAAAGGTGCTGGAAGATCTCAGGACACGCAAAGCCAAGCGTTAGCCCTCCCTTCTAATTTTCTTCTTTGTCAGATACACCGGGGGGAGAGTGTTGTGGTTTGCTGAAATGTAGACCTGTGTTTTGAGTGTTCAGCTTGGTTTCTGCTTGAAACGTGAGAAGGGAGGAAGGAAGGAAGGAACATTATTTGGCTTCTTTTATGACTTGTGTTTTCAGTAACTTTATTGGAATTTTTGGTGTAATTCTTACTTTCTCACTCCAGCCTTGCCAACTTCAAAGACAAAGGCGTACTCCAGTGCATTTTCATCAGTTTCAGGAGATGATAAGGTGACAGAGTGCAACCAAGATCTTTCTAGCTTTTATCCACCCCACCTTGTTTTTTTCTTTGAGTACTTAGGCCATAAGGATAGATCTAGAAGAAGTTCTGATTACTACGTCATTTATATTCAGAGACAAGGTTCCTAATTTCTTGCAGAAAACCTTTTTCTCGTTTTCCTAGCACAATAAAATGCAAGAAAATGGTTTCATTAAACGTCTACAAAAGACATATGTCATCCATTCAGCTGTCACCCTAGACCTCTATTTCCCCTACAGTGGAGTTGTTAAAGTAACTTTTCTTTTGTGCATAATGTTTCCTTTCATTGATATTATTGTATGTGACTGCTAGTCACATTCTGGGTGTAGCAGTGACTGATTTGTTGTTACAGACAGAGCAAGTATCTGAGGTTGAAATACATTCTCAGATGAATAGACCCCCATCACAGGCAGAAGAAAACAGCTCAGCCAAAAAGGTGAGACCTGCACATATTGTACCGTTGTTGAGTGATTTGCTTTCATCAACAAATGTAGTTGTTTTAAGTTTTAAAGCAATTAAACTGAGGGTTAAGGTTACGTTTTTACATGTTTGTCTTCTGAGGAGGTCAAGACACTAGAGAGAACTGGGATGGTGTGTGACATCAGCTCCGATAAATCATTAAGAAAGCTCTTAGTACATACACATCAATGCATGTGCTTTAAGAAAGGCAGCTTGCCATTTGTTTCAAATCAATAGGGGCTTGTGGAGCCTTAGGGGAGACAAAAAAGAATTTGATTGTACTTGACCCCAGTCTCGTTGTAATTCTTCCAAATTGTGATGCACTTCTTGCTTCCAGTTATTAAGGATTTGGTTTTGATGTAAACACACCTGTTTGCTATGAGGTCAGAATCTGCTACTAAATGTACATAGAATGGGAGAGATTTGTTCAAAATATTTGCTTAACATGTGCAATTTCTAATATCTTTTTGTATGAACATATAATTTGTACAAACTGATGACTGAAGTTGCAGTGGCACTCTTCACAGAGCCTGGCTTGTGGATGGAGTGGCCCTCGCAGTGTCTGTGAGCATTTCCCTGCTCCTGCTCATGCTCCCCCTGCCTCCTTCCATCAGCCCCAGCCCAGACAGATTTTTGATAGGGGGCAAGGCAGATCCTCCCCTCTGCAGCCCCTTCTGCAGCCACGGAGCACCTCCAAAACCTTTGTTCAGCCAAACCAAGAACTGTTGGCAGGTGCTGTGTCTAGTGTGTACCTTGCCCAGGGAGCATCATTGCACTTGCTACCCTAACAGAGGGTGCAGACAAATGCTCTGGTGTCCATTCCTGTATGTGATGGGGCTTTTCAGACAGTGTCCTAGCTCCACCTGTGCTCACCATATGCTACTTCGAGCTTAGCCCCATTTGTTCCTTGCTGTACTTTCCAGACATGCGGAGGAAATGAAATTCTTGTGGTCCAACTGCTTCATACTCGCCCTCTCCCCACCTGGCTCCTGAAAATATAGAGAAGCATCTGGCTGTGGGGTGCAGACGGCAGGTTGTTGGCACAGTACTGACTCTTTGATGGGCTGGTGTAACAACAGCCAGCCAAGAGCCGCTGTGAAGGGGTCTGCTTTTAGGTGTTGGGTATTTCTTCCAGTACGGTGCTTAAAAAGGAAGAGGAATTACTCCTATGGATTTTGTAGTGTTTTGGCAGTTTAAGGTAGACTGGGATTGCATATTTGGAATCCCACCAGTGTGCAGTTGTTGAAGGCATGCACGAGGTCCTTACTTGCCATACATCATGAGTTTGCAGGGAGCTACATGTAAGCATAGGATTTCAGAACGCAGTATTTGAGATCTGTGCAGTGCTTATGTGCTGATGTCCTGATTAAAAGATCTTGTAATATTTTAAATTGTTTTTAAAGTAATGGCAGAACTGTTCTTAATGTCTAAACCCCTTGTCTCCATATAATTCTAATTCCTCTAATAATTTTAATCCCTCTGATTCTATTTATTGATGGTCTTATGTTTTTTTTCATTCTGTGTCAGTCATAGTAGTCTCTTCTGCTGAGTCAGGCTGTTTACTACAGTTCTTTTTCTTACGATTGCTCGGTCATTAAATGCTTCCTCATTTAATTTTTTTCTTGTTTTATTAACAGTTGGCCAAAACATAGTAAGGAAGATAGTCTGACCCAGTAACATACGCTGTGCAAGTGACAGTAAAACTTGATCTCTGGTCTGGACTGTGACACTAAATGTCTAACCTTCGTCACTTCATTTTTTTGAGTCTTAGCTTTCTCATTCGTGAAATGGGGCAGTAATAGTTATATCGCTTGTAGAAGAGATCTAATAATAAAATGCACTGAGAGGCACATATTTATATTTCAGTATTAAAACAGCTATAAAGCATTAAAACCACTTCTCATTGCAAAAGAAAGGATGTCTTAATTTGAAAGGATGTCTTAATTTAAAAGAATGAAAAGACTTCTTACTATTGAAGGCATAAAAATCTAAGACTTTTCGTTTTACCTGCAAACCAGACTCTCTCTTCGATGTAACTTATCAAGAGAAATAACTGGACTTCTACACTTTCAACGTGTTAATTTTGCATGGATGCTTTTGTACATATGTCTTTTTAAGCTTGTTTTGGTGTTGCTTCATGTAAGAGAATAGGGGAAGAGAAGAGAGAGGCTGCGTGCCAGGTCGGTGGGGGACTGAGGTAGGAGTTGTGATGCAAGTGATTGATTCTTACTGACTGAGCATAATTAAAAATAAATCCTGTTTTGGTTGTAATGCTTTTGGGCCAACTAGGGGCCAGTACATACATTCACACCCCTCCCACCCCCCTCCCCAAATGCACACAAAGTTATACAATCTAGTTCTGAAGAGCCTGTCATCCAGGTGAAGACAAAACACTAACATAATTGCTTTATTCGTTAAGGGGTTGTAGGAGTTACTGTTCCTTTGAACAAAGTCAAAAACCTGAGAGGCTATTACTGAATTTAAATCGAGCCCTGTACCGCTTTAAATTATGAAACCTTAGGCCAGATGTCAGCAATTTCTGTGCCACAAGCACTCCCCGGCCTAGTGACTGGACACATATGGCGTGACTTAACTTTGCTGTGCTTCTCCCTTGCAGGAGGTTGTTCTCGCTCAGCCGCCCTCCAAACCCACCCGCAGGAAGCTTCGGACGGAGGCGCAGGGGCTGGAGACCCCCGAGCTTTCTCCCACTATAAATGTGACTTCTTCCCTGCCCGCAGTCAAGCCTCACCTCCCAGTCCAAAAGTAAACAACCTGTACCACACGCGCCAAACTGCACCATGAGTTCTGATGTGGCAGGGTTTGCTCTTTGCGTAATTTTGTGCTTAGTAGTTCTGGTTTTGAGAATACTTCACAAGATGCAGGTCTCTGAAATCTACATCTGCCCACTCCAATGCAGACTAAGTCTGCAGTGACTGTAAGTTGGTAAGCCTCTTCAAAAAGGTACTGCTTTGTCCTACCTCTGTACCTGATAGACATGTCTGAAGAGCAAGCCTTGCTGTTCAATCAGCATCTCTGACACAACTCCACTAGCTCCTTTTAGCTGTGGGTGTATGTTTTTACAGTGCACAAATCTTCTGGAATTTTGCTCATTCATTTGGACAGATAGAACCAATTCTGTGTCCAGAAAACAGTCATGAAATGCTTGATGTTGGTCATATCCTTGTGATATTTCTTCATCACAAGGAAGGTTAGAAATGAGCTTGCCACAGGTGTGAGCCATAGACCACTAGTGATAATCCAGTAATTGCCAAACCCAGCATGTGTTGTTTGCTCTCGTAAATACAGCTGTCAGCAACAAAGACTTGTAGGATTTCAGTATATATTTATTTAATAGCAGTGTAGAAGGGTCTGTACAAGTGGTAAGTGAAGGCACTTGAAGCCCTTTTGGGTCTATACATCTCCCTCAACTGAAACAGTGTGCAAACTTTATAGCCCACCTTCACCCAAAGCCTTGCAAAGACATCTAGTTCAATCTGAAGCAAAACCAAGCTGCCCAAATCAGTTGAGCAGTTCTTGGCAAACCGTTTGTCAGCAGACTGAATCTGTGCTGCATAAATGGAGATTAGAATAAATCATAAGACTCCTAGGATGCCCTTAAAGTGCTATTTTGTGCTTTGGGAGTGCATATTCCGTAGTGGTTCAAAGACAGATAATAGCATTTGTTAACATCTCAACTTAATCCTGTCTTGTCTATATCTTTCCTGAAATGTTTAAATGACCATGGGGTTTTAACTCCTTGTTTTTTATTTTTTTCCCTGTCATTATTACTTTATGGCCTATGGAGAGTGCTTTGAAGCAAAATAGTGAAGCAGAAAACTGACGGTTCGCGGGAAGATAATAGCGTACAGACCAGACTGTGCTGCAAAGCAGAGTCTGTTGCAAAGATGAGTGCCATCAGCTCTGTTAAGAGAAGGAGCTAATGGGGACTGTGTACCGTTACGGACCTTATTTGAATGGGACATCTGTTTTGGATCAAATTTGTCATTAAACAGCTTTTGATGCCTCAAGTAAAACTTTAAAATAATCTATGTGGAACAGGGCTTGGATATCCAGCCAGTATTTTCTATATTTTCTTTCCTTTTTTCTCTCACTAACTCTGTCTCTTAGAGTAGGTTGGTCCTTATGTACTGAGCTGTTACTTTTTGTACCTGTCTGCCTGACTTCAGTTTCCTCCAAACCAGCCCAAACCTTGGGCTATAGAGTCATAATAATAAGAGCAGAGAAATCTTTTATTTAAGCAGCAAAAGAGAGGAGACAATGCCATAAGCCGTCTACCTGTTTCTGTTTGTGACATCAGGTGGTTTTGGTGGAAGTGACTGTTTTGGAAAAAAAAAAAATTTCTAAGTGAAGAAACATCAGAATCAGCAGTGCCTTGAAAAATCTAAGACAGTATTTTCATGCAGATGTCCTTTCTTTCTGAATAGTATGATTTTTATATTTTATTTTAACCATTCCTGAATCTTTAAAATCTACAAGTGTCTGAAAACAGCTAAAGTACGGATACTACAATAAGTACAACTATGCAAGGGTTATTCTTAAGATGAATCAAACTGATTTTAAAATAATTGAGACAGCCTAAAGTGTTTCTGTCATTCAGATTAACAAGTGGGGCCATTTTACTTTCAAATAGTCTACCTGATTTAGCCATCTCATTTCAGTGTTACATTTTTCTTCTCTTAAATGTGTAGTTTGTACCTTGTCTTTGAAGTGTAGTCCAGTGTATAGACACTGGATATATATATATATATAGGGTATAGACACACAAAATGGCTGGCTGGTCTTCTGGCATCAGCCACCGTTGAGGCTCTTAATCAAAATGTTTTGTATTTATCTGTCTGGCAGACAGTCTTCCAAGCAGAAAAGGGCTATTCAGACTGCTATTCGAAAAAACAAGGAAGCCAATGCTGTGCTCGCCAGGTTGAACAGTGAGCTCCAGCAGCAGCTGAAGGTAAGGAACGCATTGAAAATCAGTGACTTAGCTCCCTGCAATCGGCTGTGTGTCACCTCCAGCAGAGAATCTTCTTCATCTTTTCAGATGAAACCTACCGCGTTATTTCCTGCTTTTCGGAAGAGAATAACTATATTGTGTGTGTGGCTAGAGTGAGACTTTCTAGGAAAGGTTATAATCTATGTGCGTACAGCTCCGTTGGCAGTTAGAGTAAGTCTAAATAATGAACCTTGTCTTTCTGAAAAGTTTGGGTAATCTGATGGTACCACCCAGTGCAGAAGAGCAACTCAGGTGTAGCTTTCTTGTCTTCTGATCAGTTGTGCTACGTAGCTGTCTCCTGGAGTCAGGCATTCGGTGTACGCAGACTGGCTAAACTATGCTCTTTATGTGAACATCTAATAATGATTGTTAACGTTGTCTGTTGACTTGTCTTTTAACGTGTTCTCAAGGAGCTACTTTCTTACAAGTATTGGTTCTGTTTTTTCTGTTGTCTGAGTCCAAAGATCGTACCAACTTCAGTTTTTCATCTGCTACAGCTTTTTCTTCCTTGCATATTATGAATACACTTGTCTGAAAAGGGAGGTGAACCCCCAGTTACACTTTTTCTCCAGTCAAGATGAACGTCTGATTCCATGTTCAATTTTAACGTAATTTCTTAACGAGCTGTCAAGGATCTCCCAAGAGTGATGCAGGGTGGATGCTCTGTTCTGAAGTCATAGCAAAATAAGGACAGTGATTGGAAGAAGCGTGGAGATGAAAGCTTTTCGTGACAGCACGTTGCCGTCATTACTTGGTTCAGTTTATCAATAGTCTGATTTTCTTCCATACACTGTCTTCAGCATGCTTAATTTCCAGTACCCTCATGAAATAGGCCTGTGCTGTTAGTGTATTTTACCTGTAGAAGCATGGAAAGACAGAGAGATTTGTTCAGACTTCACACAAGCAGAAAGCCGAGCTTGTCCTTCAAGTGATATTGCTGCCTGGAAACTTTCTGCTGAAGCAGGGCCGTTTTGTTTTTATGGGAACCAGCAAACGTTACGGGCATGCCTGCGTCAACGTGAGCTTGCCCTCAGGCGGGGGAGCACTGGGCTGGAGCCCTGCCTCTCCTGCTGAGGGCACCGGCAGTGCCTGCGCTCACCGAAGGCTCGGGGAGTCAGCCCAGCTCTTTGATCGGAAATCAGCAAGAGCCAGGTGCCCCCCCGGTGCAGGGGCAGCCTCGAGACCAGGAGAGGTTTTCCCCAAATTGCAGATCCCCAAAGCCATCACAGTGAGTTTCTGACCCAGGCTGATGTTCTGTCAGCCAAGGCTGGCTAAGAGGCAGATTGCAAAGCCTGTCTTCATCTTAGGACGGCTAAATCTAGTTCATTTGCAAAATGAAAGAGTTTGGTTCTATGAACCAGAAATGCTCAAAAAGCAGTTTTGAGGGAAATGTGATTTCAAAATAATGTGATTTTCTTTGGCAAAAGTGTCAAATTCTGGTCACTTCACCACATCCCAAGCTATTCCGCTGGCCGATGTATGACTGCTCCTCTCCATGATCGCCTGAGCAAGCAGTTGAACCTCCATGTTGCCCTGCTACACGGAGGAGACAACAGACTGCTGTTGGGGTGGTTGTGTGGTAGTGGTACGGTGTTCTGGGACGGCAAGGAGAGTTACTGAAACAGCAGAGCCCCGAGCCTCTGGTCAGCTCAGCACCAGCAGTTTGCCAGGCTGCTCTTCACTGCTGCGGCGTGGTGCGTGCAAGAGCCAAAAAAATTATGGCATGTCTCTCTCCATCCTCCAGGAGGTCCACAAGGAACGAATTGCCTTGGAAACGCAGCTGGAGCAGCTACGTCCCGTAACCGTCTTGTGACCTCTGGCGTGCCGTGCCGTGCCGCAGCGGTAGCAGAGCACGTGCGCCAAGAGCCTTGCAACAACCGTGGCACGGTGCAGCTGCGCTGAGCATCCGCCGAGGTGACCGCGGTGGGGGTGACCGGCCTGTCACATCTCCTCCACACCCTGCTGCGCCTGCTTGCCTTTGCAGATGAAGAAGGTACAGCAAGCAAATATCAAACTGTTGGATGTTTCTGAGTGGGGGTGGTCTGCTCTCTTCCCTCCCTCTTCCCAGCCTAATGTGTAAATGCAGTTTGCCACTGAAATGAATAACCTAAGAGTATTTTATTTATGTAAAGAATTCCTGACTTATACATATTCTTGCAACGCCTCCTGTCCCAATTCTTAAGAGGTACATAATTCCAGAAGTCTTGTTTAAATTTAAAACTCATTTTCTGAGATGGGTTCCTGGATGTTACCAATTCCTGTAGGATGGAAGAGTACCTGTGGATTGAAAGTACAAGAATAAAACTCATTAGACGTACATAATCTTTATCCGCAATCATGTGTCAGATAATTATTTTCTTAGTACTGGTTATTATTCAACCACAGATGTATTTTAATGTTAGAGAACTTGTATTTTAAAAGTTACATATCGTAAGAGAGAACAGTAAAAATATTAAAATTTTATTATTTTGGAAATTACAAAAAAAAATCTGTTTTTTGAGCTATAACTCTTTCCTATCACCAGTGTCTGATCACTTGCTTGCAATTGCTAGTGTCTCACAACTTTTTTTTTTTTATTAAACCAACAGTGTATTTCCAACAAGAGGTTAAAAATGCATTCTGGGCATTTTTTGTAAAAGCCGTTCTAAATATATTTGTATTAGTCTGCTTTGTTGTCTTAACAGCTGCTGATTTGTTTTAAGGATGTGTACAAGAACTGTATTTCCAAAAGAAGAAAGATAGGAAAACTGCTACATATGAGGTTATAAAATGTATGATGGAAACAGTTGCCTTCTAAAGCAGGCTTTCCTTAAGGTTCCTTTGCACCTCACTGGAAATGCTATTGATAGGATGAAGCTGCTAATGCCCACCTGTTTTCTAAATGAAGAAGCAGAAGTTATTACTTTTTTTTTTTTTTACCTAGATCTGGTCCAAGGCCAACTGAACTCCATGGGAATTTTTCCATGGATGCAGTGGTCACTGGCTTTGGTCTCAGTTCTTGCAGTGGAAGCTGGCTAACTAATGTTGCTTTATTTCTTGGGCAAATACTCTTACCCTGGGCAACTTCAGACATAATATCAGCCCTGCTCCCTTCATGGCTATGACATGTGCTTCACTTCTGGGGAACGTCATCTACTTGTCATCTGTCTTAAACATGATGCATGTGTTTCATATCCTGTTGTTTGGTGACCTAATTTAAGTATACACCTTGCAAAAACTGTGCAGCAGTTTTTATTATTTTATTTTGTTATTATTATTATTTACCATATTTGGTCTGATGCTTTCTCCTAGTAGCTATAGAACGTCCCTGGGGTAGCTTTGAAATAACTGGGTGGCCTCCCTTCAGGGCGTGTCATGGTATGGCTGCATTGAAGTGTCAGAGGACATCAAAGAGCCAAAAGTTTTGTTGGGAGATAAATAAGAATCAACAGGACTGTTTAAAGTGGTGAGGAAACAGATTACTTTTGCTGAAAGGGATATGGATGTGGGATATGGATCCGGAAGTATAAAGGTGAAAATAAGCATTCGCAGAATTGTTAACAAAAATCTGTTTTTTTAACGCATTGCTTTCGATTCAACTAAACATCACTGTGTGAATAAGCGACAGCCATTTCTCTGGATTTGGAACTTTTATGTGTGTGACTGTTGCATAGCTGGAGTCAGAAGGTCGTTCCTCATCACTGACAAAATGTGAGAGCTGCAAACTTCCAGGAAGCTGCAGAAGAGCTACTGTCCTTGTGCTATCCGTGGTACTGTTCAGAAGTTATCATCATTTATTTCATATGTTCTTAACACTGAGTCATTCCTGAGATTTTAATGAGGTTAAGTGCTCTTTGTTTGCTTTTTAGTTCTTGCATTGTCATTTGGTTAATAAACCCTTGCTATTCAATTGGAAATAATCCTGTGGCACCTTTTGTTTTTTCTTTTGTGTGTGATTTTTGAGGAAAGCTTTTCAGTGGTTATGAAGAAATATGCATGTTGCATTTTTAAGGCGGTGAGTGACTTTCTCATGTTTGATAGAGGATCACACTAGAGGAAGCCCCTATTTATTTCATTTAGGTTATTCGTGGAATAGATGGTGTTCAAAGAGAGAGTGGAAACGTCTGTTTTATATGTATTTTTCAGATGTTTCCTTTTTAAGGTACAGCTGTTCATTCAACCTAAAACACCTGGTTATCAACAAAGAGTATTTGCTTAATTGTTACTCTACCACAGGAGTTAGTAAATTTAAAATTTAACTATCACTGAGGTCACATTTTGAGGGCTGCAATCAAATGCCATATTTAGCTTCAAGGCCTAGAATACGAGTTAATTTGTATTCTGCTTGGTGTGGTATTGGCTGTGATGATGATACACTAGTTGACACAGAGATGAAAGCAAGATATTCAAGGAGAAATGTTGGTGTGATATACATATGTTGCATGAAATTGTTCTTCTATATGTCTCGGTACTTAAGCATTTGTGATACTCCATCCAAAGATAAAGTGTCTCTGCTTTTGGGAGGCTGTTACCATTTTGAGACAGAGAGGAGAAGACGTAATGAAGCTATGTTTCTGGCAGTTGCTCCATGCAGCCTTGCCCATGGCTACTATTAACAGACACTAACTGGTCAAAATTCACATCTAAATCCAGTATTACAGATTTTCTCAAAAAAAACAAAACAAAACAAAACCAACCAACCAACCAACCAACAACAAAAAAAACAACCTTTGGAAAAATGTGAGTACTGAGAAATCACAAATTCTTGCAGGAAACTTTACTTTGTGAAACTTTGGATGGGAGATGCTCCTATACCCAAGGCAGAACATCTGGCAGAAGGAGAGACCTCCCAGGCAGTTCCCTCAACGTTTAGGGCATTTCTGTGGGCCACAGGAGGGTGATCAGCTTTAAGTCCCTGACATGGCTGGCCCAGAACAGCAACTAGGACCTCCCTGTCCCAGCTTACAACCCAACCAGGGAGCAAGAGCAGCTTCCCATGCGTCAACTCTTGCTTTCCTTGATTCACAGTTTCTGTAAGCATTCGTGCAGAGCAGAGCATCTCCAGCAAGAGAGGATAACCGGGAACAGGAGCTAGACAATGGCTTCCTCGTGTCTGAGAGGATGTGCTGAGCATGAGCCCGGTGCCTCTTTCTAAGTCTTCACTTTCCAGCAGCTATTCCAGTTTGGAAAATTAAATAGTTTTGTCCACAGACCAAGACTAGGCAGAGCAGGGTCTTAAACAGGCTCATGCACACATCCAGGATAAGGATCTCCCTCAGTGCGAGATAGTATGTGTGTACATGTGTGCACTCACATACCTTCCTTTTGATCATGCGTTTCTTTATAGATCTGCTCATGTTTGTTACACCTGATACCTTTCTATGAAATATTTGTTTCAGTATGCGGTAATTCCATGCCGAAAGAAGAAGAATGCCCTGCTGAGTGTAGTGAATGGCTGCCTTTGTGGATCAAGCCATCTTTATTGAGCCTTTAAATATAAACAATGACCTGCTAATTAAGCAAGGTGAACAGTTTCCATTTTATAGGCATTTGTTTAAACAAACTGCCTGTGAACAAACATTAATCCTTAATGATCAATGTCCTTCTCCTCTTAGTTATTAAATTAATACTAGACGCAGAGGAAACATCACCTCTTTCCAGAGAGTTCTCCATTCTCCCTTCCAGAGAATTTTGCTGATGTAGCAAAAATGTAAATGATTTAGTGGATCCAGCCCTGTTGTTGGTAAGTTAGCATGTAAATATCTTTCTTAACTCTCAAGATTGTCTCCAAACTGTTTCTGTGCGCCAGGCAGTACTTTTGCTGCTGGGAATTCTGTAGCCACCCTGGGGAGAGGAACTTGTTCGGCTTTCATCCAGGTATACACAGCTTGATGCTGTCAGCGCTAACCAGCGCAGGGCGATGACAACTCGTGCTGTAAAATGACCCCACTGGGATGGCTGGGGTCAGAAGTCTTCACAGGAAGCATTTAGGATGGACACGATACGGAAATCACCTTTCACTGGTATGTAAGCTGCTTTCCTCCCGCCTGGGCTTCCAGGGCAGGAGAAAGAGCCCAGAAGTTTCTAGCCAGGGGTTGAGGGATGTCGCTTTTCCAGCACCATCAGCCCTTTGGCCTTCGGCGCACATAGTCCTTGACAAGAAAATACATGGAGTTACGAGAGTCAGATGGGAAAGAGGCCCTAGTGAAGCCACATATTTTATCGACTAAAGAGTAAAAGTATTTTTTCAGGAAATAAAAATCCAAATAATGTAGTACTTTTGAGAAGAAATGTAGTTTGAAGCTTTTTTCACTTATCTTCTTGATAATGTGCTATGAACATATGCATTATGTTTTACTCTGTTACTGATTTTTTTATATAAAAATCGTATTGCAAGCATTATCGTTGTTAATCTAAAAAAATACCCTGAGGCTATTATATATTTGAATTTTAACTTATAAAGTAGATAGCCAGATTTAAGCAATTTGTTTTCACAGCTGCAGAATGTCCATGTGGTAAGCTGCAAAATGTATAGCGTTCTATACTATGCCCATCTAATTTTGGAAAATGTATGTGATATGGAACTGGGTGCTACATTAAAAGTGTCCAATAACTTCAAATTGCCTCGCTTTTGTGGTTTATTTAGGATGTCGATTGTGCAGATCTGACAGGATAGTAACTGTGACTCACTGTGGAAAAAACACAGGGTTGAGATGGCTGACCTTCAACTATGAAGGATGAAATCATTTAGGCTGGGGTTGTGTGTATGTGAGAGAGAGATGAAGAGAGAATTATTTAAAGTGAAATCATATTTCCTTAGGTTTCAGTTAAGTCAAAACTTCACCTTTACTTTGTCAAGCCTCACTTTGTCAGAATTCAGGCTTAGCTCCGTGATAACTCTGAAGAGGTACACCCTTCTCTAACCTAGACAGCACAAACATGAAGGAAAAGACCTTCCCATGGGCACCCCAAACCCTTGGCCTGAAGGTGCCCAAGCAGGAGCAGTGAGAGGACCCAAGTTGTTCCCCACCAGCACCCCAGTGATGGGTGTTTTCTGTCCCCCAGGCTGCCAGGTGGGAGCCAAGGGTGGCCCATCAACTGTGAGTTGAAACTAAATGGGGAAAAGTAAAACGTTTGAAGAGTTGGCCTTTATGGGCAAGGAGCTGGAGGGGATGGTGCACTTCTACTCTCTAACTAGTGTGATATTCAAGAATTATGTCCCAGCTATCCAAAGATCAGGGCTTTAAAAGAGGAAATAATTAGTGATAAATTAGTTTTTACAGCATTAAGCCATGACAAGAGATGTTTTATTGGCCTAGAAGTATGTCTCTAGTGCATGTGAGGCACAAGGCCAAGGCGTTAAAAACTTGTAAATATCCTGTAGGGAGCTATTCAACCTTGGCAGCAGGATGGATTTAGATGGCTTTTCCATTCTTAATTTTTACAATTGTGTGGTACTCCGGGGTGCCTTCATGCAATTCCAGGTTGGCTCTCCATGTTTGGATTCATGTTTCCAATAATCTTTCTTAAAAAATAAAACATACGTCTTCCTGCTCTAGAAGAATGGTTCTTAGTGGAAATGGGAAAGAAAAGAAATAGAAGCTTCAAAGTCCTTTTTTATCCTTCCACCCTTTTTATGGTAATGCTCCCTCGCAAGCGTACCTGATGAGACCGTATGTTCACATGGATTCTGCGGTGAAGCAGAATAAAGGAAAATTAACAAATGAACACGCCCTTGGGTATCTGTATCCCATAGCTGGGTCAGGGCTTTTTCACCTAGTGGTCTCATCACTCCTGTTTCACCTTCCCTGCCAGCCTCCCAGGCTCTGCGTGCCCTCAAACATACGCACTCAGGAGCAGGAGGCCTTGGGTACGTGAGGTCAGGTTGCAGTATGCTCGCGAGTGCCCAGTGTTCCCGCAGCACGCGCTGTTTCGGGCACGTCTGGAAGCAGTGGCATTAGCTGCGTCCCAGCTGTGTTAATCCAGTAGCCAATCTGGTAAATGCCACATCTGTATTCCCAGTTAAATCCCGAATTGGTTTACGCTTATTGATTGCTAACTTAAGTGGCGAGAATGTCTTATCTGAGGACATTTTGAGGATGCTTTATGCATCAGAAATGTGATGGGCTAGACAAGATCAAGGATATATATTGCATCTAGCCTGCTTTTCATGGGAGGGAGGGAGGAAGAGGGGGATTCTTTCCTTAGCTAGGCTGCTTCCACATATCACAAGCAATGTCACTTTTTACTTCCTGCCCCTGGTTTGCATAAGGAACTTAGTCATCACTGTGCTGTGGTTTTCAATGAAACATGGACTCAAGAGGCAAAACGTGCAGGTAACTTCTCTCTGCCCCAGGCCCTCCACCAGGACCTCCTTGCCCCGTGGAGAAGGGCAGTAGTGGAGCAGCGATAGAGGGTCCAGCCCTGTGACAGCAGATAGCATGCAAGGTCTGGCAGGGAGAAAAGAGGAAAAGGAGGCAGTAGGTCCAGTCTCTGGTAGTGGTGGGACCAGGATGGAGGGAAAACATCACTTGGGAGCAGGCCAAGTAATTGTGCTTCTGAGGTAGCGGAGAAGTTGCTGCATCTCCACCACCTTGCTCCAGCCCCACCCAGCAGAGTAATGTGGTTAAAAAAGCTCTGCTGAACACCTCACTATCAGGAGGCTTATATGTAGGACTGCCACTTGATATACGAGTTATTTTGTTCCAAGGTGACTTAAAGAATTAAGTAGTTCGTGCTGTCTGTCACAGGGTTAGGGTACATTAAGTCAGTGATGCTCGCCTTCGGCAGACTGATACAAAGCGTGCGCTGTTCGCTATAGTTTTCACACTTTCATCTACGAGAGAGAGAAGCTAGCATGTGATCTCGCCAGCGTCTTGTTCCCTAGACCTGTGCTTTTTGTAAAGGACACTAAATATGCAATGAGAAGTAATGGCTTCCCGTTTCATTAATGAATTCTTCCAGTAATCTCCCTTCACAGCAGCCGCTTTGGGTCAGTGAGGTGTGCGCTTCCAAAAGCGATTAGCATGGGGGAGCCATGCTGACGGGCACTGCTCCCTGCCGACAGAACAGTGACGCCCTTCAGGGTGCCTCATGCTTGACACTGAAGGAACTGATGCTGCCGAAGCCATCAGTCGTGTTGGACCTCGTCGAGGTGACACACTGACCCGGATGCCCAGCGGATCTGCCCACTGACTGCCGGGCCGTGCTCCGTACCGTAACCCAGACCCCAGAGGCTGAGCCTGGGATATCCCCGGAAAAGAAACGATTAGCAACGGTGGTACAGCTGCGGGAGCGAAGGCACTGTTACTGGATCGCTTGGTTTTGCATGAGATGGGAAGGCTGAGCAGAGCACAGACGTACTGGCTGCTTCTGTCCCAGCCCACAGCCCGGGAGGTTCGGCCTGCTCTCCTCTCCTTTAGCTGGTTTACAGCTTTGCTCTGGTTTGGGCGATTCTGGGAGGTGGCCTTGGCTGCAGGTGGTGGAGCACAGGCTCTTCATGACGCGTCGGTGGGGTGGAGTTCATCCGGGTGGCTCGTTGTGGCCTGCCGGCTCCGCAAGCTGTCTATGGAAACCCTCTGGGGAAACCTGCACTCAGCTCGGGCTCTGCGTACAGAAACCCAGGGGTGCTTGACAGAATTTGGGAAAAGTTACAGAAATAATATCTACAACTCACAACTACACTAGCGCAGACCACGCAGAGCTGTTGCTCCAGAGGTCACTGGCGTGGGGCAGCATCAAAAGCACAGCAGGAAAAGGGGAGAACCCCGCGGTTGGCAGCTACGGTTCAGCACGCAGGCTTCTGGAGACCACTGCTGTGGCTGACAGACTGGCATCTCTGCTGGCATCCCTGGCACCTAAAAGCATGGGCTGATGAAGGACAACATGGGCATCACTTCTGACTGCAGCATTTCCATCTTCTCTAAATAGACACAGAGGAATATCTGTGATGCACACTCACCAGTATAAGCTCCCTGTGAATGTTATTTACAGAATTTTTTGCTTTGTTTTCCATTTGCCATTGATTATTCACTATGCATTTTTTTTTTAATCGTTTCCTGTGTTATTTTTCTCCAGTAATAGACTGAGGAATTCCCATCTGTTCAGTCTGTCTTTTTCCAGACATTTCTTTGTCTCTAGTTATTTTTGCTGCCTCTCCCTTGATTTTTTTTCCTCCTTCTTTATATTGTTTTTTGAAATAGGGTAACCAAAACTGAAGCCAGTTTGTGGTTACCTCATTTCTAAAGCAGTGACTCCCTTAGTTACTACATCATGACACCCAGTAGTTTTGCATTTTTTGTTTAGTTTAGTTTTGTTTGTTTTTCCTTATCTGGCAGCCCTGCAAACATCAGCTGGCATCCTAGAAGGACGGTATCATCATAGCAAATTGAGAATTTGTAAATAACACTGTACAATCCAGTAAGTGGTGGTGTGAATCTCTGTCTCTCGCTCTTTCTCAATGCTTGCATTGAGCCTGAAGCACCATTTGAAAGTAATAACTATTTTTAAGCCATCAGAAGTGTGTGTGAGCCACCCTGTCCCATGGCAGGTACACTCTGTAACCACGCATTTCTCAGTGAGCTGTGTGGAAAAGTTTCTGCATGAGCTGGAAAGGAAACCTCAGGCCTTAGCTGACTGAGAGCCCGTATCTCAGTGAAAAGCAGTGCTAAAAGATGTGCCTTTTCAGACAGATAAAAATTGTCCTCTGACCTTGTGTGCTTTGATTTCGACTCGCTCAGATAACGGCATTGCCTGTGAGCACCTCCTGAGAGTGCAAATCCCAACCTCCGGAGCTGCTCTGCAGCTTATGGTAACGGTAACTCTGAGCCGGGGCTCAGGAAACTCACAGGGAGGACAATTTTGCATGCAATTTTACATCCTGAGGTGTTTCATTAGCAGCCTTAACTATTTAGTCTCAGGAAGAAGCAGCAGCAGGATCAAAGGCAGGAGAGGAATGAGACATCAATATTAGTTCTGATTAAATTAATAAATATCTCAATTTTTATTTCCATTAAATAGATGTAGTTATTGCTCCTCTTTGAATTTTGCAAAGCCTTTTGAGACTTGCTCTCATTTTTTGCACTCAGAAATCACTGCATATTTTGCCTTATGTAGCTGTCTTTTATCAGTAAGGAAGAAGTAACAATTCAGGCCTCAAATATAGCTTTTGTCTAAAAGAAATCAGGCTGATTGTTCATTGACTACCGTATAATCCTCTGATCTGTTAGACACACACAAGTTATTTATGTCAATCCTCAACATAGAAGGATGTGTTAGTAGCTGTTATTTTTTGCCAATAGTTTTATTACGTATATTTTAATACAGTGGGAAGTGGGAGACAAATCGGGGAAGGTGAATTTGCTTGCCATGTGTGTAACTTTCCTGTAGGCAGGTGCTGAAGGTTTAAAGCAGTAATTCTGCGGGTCACACTAGCTGCAGTACTCAGGAAGAGTGGTCTGTTTGCATTGTGCAAGTTGAGTGAAATGTAAAAGTAAATTACATTTTAGAAGTTCTCTAGGGACTTAAGAAATTAGTAGGAAAAACAGCTTCATTTTAAAGGATTTGATTTTTACTTGCACTGTGTTGTGTTGGACAAGGTGTTAAAGCCCCAGTGATTCGAATTTATGAATCCAGCTTGCAAAATCACAAGGTGGGCTTCAAAAGAGTGAGAACCAAAAATGAAATGGGATGTTTGTGTAACGTGCCTTCTGGCTCCTGAATCTGTACTCCTTATCCAGAGCCCCTTTCTAATGCTTGACCACTGATTTTTCATAATTAAATCTAAGCTCACTTTTATCTAATCCCTTGCTTCCAGCAGCCAGATCTTTAAGGAATACAGTCAGTACTCTGAGAGAGTGGATAGGCAGCAGTGGAGCTCAGCTGCTGATACACGTGTAACAGCACTACTGCAGTCCTACAGCGCTGTATCTCATGTGTAAGTAATAGCCGTATAGAAAACCTGACACAGCTTCAGTATTATCCTTTTCATTCCCAGGAATGAATAAAAGCTTCAGGAAGTACTTCATTATTTGGCACAACTTTTATTTATTCTAAATCAAAATATTCTGTGTGGCAAAGCTGCTAATACTTAGTTAAAACTGTCCTCTCTTTGGTATCAAGCTCAGATTGTGAAAGCTGTCAGAGTGGCATAACTGGAAGAGGAGTTTCCATTGCTATAAATAATAGGAGTGTTTCCAGCTTTTCCTCTAAACCTCCTTCCACTGGTGGAGGGTGCAGTAGTTGTAACCTCCACAGACCCACCATAAAGAAGAAAATATACACGAGCTGTATTTTCCTCTAGCTCCAAGGCTTTCCTTCTTTGTGAAGACTGCCAGAGTGCTTCAGACTGTTAGTTAGGTGCCCAGTGCCAGGACAAGAGGCAATGGGCACAAACTGGAACACAGGAGATTCCCTCAGAATACCAGGAAGCACTTCGTTACTGTGCGGGTGACAGAGCACTGGCACAGGCTGCCCAGAGAGGTGGTGGAGTCTCCCTCCTTAGATTCAACAGCTGCTTGGACCTGGTCCTGGGCAACCTTCTCTGGGCATCCCTACTTGAGCAGGGGGTTGGACCAGCTGACCTCCAGAGGTCCCTTCCCACCTCAGCCATCCTGTGATTAGCACAAGGTCAATAATGTCCCATTAGAAATGGGAACATCACTTCTGTACTAACCACAATATCCAGCTTTGTGAAAGAAATGAGAAGACATTCCTTGCTGTATTTTGCTGATGGATTGTAGCCTGCATATATTTCATGTTTAGGTGTCAATACTCCTATCATATTTACCTAGCTGAATGTTTCTATGGGGAAAATCCATACAACCAAATTCTTGTTTCCATGTCCAGGAGAAGTTGGAGAACAGTGGTCTTTGTTCTGAAGGCACTTTGGGGGCAAATAAATCACAGCCTATCCTTCTGACAAAGCCAGCCTGTTGTTTCAACTCTTTTTCCTCTATCAAAAATCTCGCTCAACCGAACAATGTTGGCCAGAACCATGAGCCTTCCTTGAGGAAAACAAGCTTGACCTCAGCACATAACCCACTTTCTTGAGTACTGTCATTTCAGAGATGCTGAATTATTTAATCGGCAGCAACCTAATACTATGCATGCAGCAGGTGCATTAGGGCTCAGTGAACTAATGAAGTATGGATGGCCCTGGCTCAGGAGTCTGGGAGATGAATCCGGAAGCTGATACAGGATGAGGTAGTCAGAGAGGTTGTTTTCTCTCACGAGCAATGGGGAGAGCTCCACAAAGCTGTCTGAAGTCCTGCCTTCCTAGAAATCTGCTCCTTTAAGCTTGTGAACTGGATTCTTTGGCCATTCTTCTCCGTAACCAGCTGAGAAGGAGATTGGAAGGCCTGGACTTGATCCAGCATTTGCATGAAGACAACTGGAAAACCTCCACCAATGCCAGTGGGGGCAGGAGCTGACAGTTGTAAGGCAGCATCCCGCACAACACTTGGTAGTGTAAGCCCATGACAGGCTTGTAAATAAATGTATTAACAGAATGGGTTGCAGTTGCATTAATAAAATATTATCTCGAGGAAGCAATCTGATTAATTCTGAGAGCAAAAAGGCTGTCTTTACTGTAATGATATTTATTTGCCACTGATGCTGCAGACGAGAGTCTGGCTCTCAGATGCCTGCTCCCAGAGAGGAAAGATTGTCCCAGCTTGAGGGCACCAGCCAAGGAAATCTGGATCCAAATCCTTCTCCACCACAGTTTTCACTGTGGCCCTGGGAAGCCGTCAGAGGTGGAATTAATCTTGCTTAATTCCACCTAGGTAAGAGTTAAAGCTCCACTGTCATCTGAGCTCTTTCTGCATTAAGTGGCAGAGACAAGCCCTTCTGGAGGCCAGCTCCTGCAGTGCCACGGTGCTGGTGAGCACAGAGCTGGCAGCAGGAGGCTCTCAGCACCTATCCATGGCCCCGGTGGCACTTCTGCTTTAAACCAACTTGAGGCACCCCTGCCACTCACCTTGAGGAATGGAAATGCCTTAACACCAGCCTGGCAAAAACAGTGTCTTTTTGACCCAAAGCCATCCCTTCTTTGGTTGCCCTGCTTGGGCAGCAGCTCCAAGGAGGGGGTGGCAATGGGAACCCCCCAGAATCTGAATCACCTGCACAGGTTGGGAATACCTACGTCAAGCTGGCAGGTGAGAAATGCCACTGAAACCATCAGCAGTGGCACTGTCCCCACCAGCTTGCAAATCTTGAGCCGGTGGCATCAGCACCTTGGCACATCTGGTGGAGATGGTGGGCATGGAAGAGGAATACTCTGGCTGTAAGCTTTGCACATGAAACAAATCGTGGTGAGGGGTGCCTGATTACAGTACAGGTGGCCTCTGTCCTGCTGAATGCAGTCTAACCCAGCCATTCGGAGAGAGTCCCAGCCGCTCCAACTCAGTGCCCCAGCTGCCCCAGAACCCTTAATTTTTGAAAGGTTATGTCAAGGGTAAGGGAATGAGGAGGCTGCAAGGCTGCCAGTATCCTATTTCAGTTCTCTTCCCCAAAATAAGCTTGCAAACTCTCTAAGGTCATGATATACGGTGCACCAGCAGCAAACAAAAGGAGAAGTTGCATCTGAGCACATGCTTGTGTTTTGCAGTTATGTTGCTAGAGACGGTTCAACTTGTCCAGCGTGATGGGGAGAGGAAGACACACATGCACGCACATGCTTGCACACATACGGTGCCTTCTTGCAATGCTTTGCTGGGGCTCATTCTTACTCCTTCTTTAGCGTTAAGGATTTTAACCAATTGCTTTCACACAGTGAAAACTGCGCATTCCCTGTTTAAAATCACTTATTGGGGTGTGTTTTGGGCTTAAACTGCAGGGTTTTGGTAGCAGGGGGGCCACAGGGGTGGCTTCTGTGAGCAGAACCCGGGAGCTGCCCCATGTCAGATCAGAGCCAGCTCCAGCCGGCTCCAGAAGGGACCCGCTGCTGGCCAGACCTGAGCCAGTGAGCGATGCTGGTTGTGCCTCTGGGAGAGCAGATTTAAGAAAGGGAAAAACCTGCTGTGCAACAGCAGCTGGGAGAGAGGGGTGAGGAACTGTGAGAGAAACAGCCCTGCAGACACCCAGGTCAGTGAAGAAGGAGGGCAGGAGGTGCTCCAGGCACC
>VXAL01015758.1:227799-294881 GCA_013399475.1 Chauna torquata
CGGGGGGAGGAGGTAGAAGAGGGTGGGTGGGGGGAAGGGGTTTTTAGTTTGCTTTTAGCTCTCATTGCTCAAGTTTGCTAGTTATAGCAATAAATTATATTAACCTCCCTGTGCTGAGTCTGTTTTGCCCATGACAGTAATTGGTGAGTGATCTCCCTGTCCTTATCTCAACCTATGAGCTTTTTTCACATTTTCTCTGGCTGTCCTTCCGAGGAGGGGCAGTGGTGACGTGTCATGGTGATGCTGAGCTGCCCATCGGTGTGAAACCACCACGGGGCATGCTGCCGCAGGGCCACCCCGCCTGCAGGCACGGGTCAGAGGGATGCTGCAGTGTTTGGGAGGGGGCTGCCTCCCGCCCTGCAGTGACATCCCCAGCACGGCTCCAGCACACAAACCGAGGAGCCCTTAGTGTCCCCCGTGCCAGACTCAACAGCCGAATATCTTCCACGAACAACTTCATCAACTGAGATGGGTCCCAGCCACGAAAGGAATTAAGGGCATTTGACCAAGTTAGCGCAGAGCCAAACCCTCACCCAGCCCAGGGCCGCCCGTCGCAGGGCAGCCCTTTCCCGCTGTGTTTCTGCAGAGGCAGAGTAACGTGGCGCGGTGTCACCACAGCGCAGCACCGTGACTCACTGCCGCGGCGGCAGCTCTCGTCCGTGTGTGCGCTTAATCCAGCCCAGCCTGTTTCTCACATCGAGTTGTTTTGAAAGTTTGGGAAAGTTTGCTTTACTCTTGATTTTTCGTTTTTGCACAGTTCATTCCATCTGGGCCCGAAAGGCAAAGCACAGAAATGTTGCAATAACAGCTGTGCTTGCAAGCTTTCTGCCCCAGCTGATAATTAAATGCAGAATATCTCAAGGAAAACTCATATCTAGAGAAGACAAGCCCAGCTGTTAAAAAAAAAATATTGAAATGAACCTCTGAACCCATCAGTGTTTATGCAAACCTGAATGAGTTCTGCTCTTCTCAAGTTAAAAATCTAGCTGGGTTCATGAAGGACATGGCCTATTGCTCAAACCTGCTGGTGCCTAACTCTTGCAGGAACTTGTGGCTGCGTTAAGCAGTTATTGGCAGCGACACAAAGTGTCTGCCCAGCACTCATCATTTTGAAAGACTGATTCTAGAGTCCAGACACTCAACTATAGGTTATGCCTATCGTGTATAACTCTGGTTTGCAGAGTACAGGGCGGTGGGCAAAATGGGAGCAGATCAGAGCAGCTGAACAGAACAACTGTTTATTTTTCCTCCGTTTGATTCCAACTTTTGTTGGTTTTAATTTGCGTACGGACTGCAGCACAGGGAGCAGCAATACCTTCTCACCCTGAGCTTGGGTTACTATGGTGCAGTCGTCTTGGGAGCACCAGTGAGGGACAGTTCATAGCAGTCACCTTGTTTGGGTGCATTTCCTCCAGAAAGTGCAGTTCTGATGGATCCATGTCTCACCCTTGGTTTCCATTGTGCTGCTGGGGACAGCTCTGGAGAACCCCTAAAAGCCTGGAATGGCCTGGGACCTTGTCTCTTGCAAGACCACCTAGCTTTCTTGTGCAGTGACACCTCAGCATTTCAGCTGAAAGAGCAGTGGCTTGGGTTTGGTGCGGGCAGCCCGGGGTCCAGGCGAGGTATCAGGCTGAGAGGGGGACGCAGAGCCTCCAGGACAGCCCACTGGGCAGCCCCCGCCCGCGTGGGTCCCGGCAGAGCTGCCACACAGAGGTCCTCCAGTGCTCCATCTTCTCACCTGTAGATGGAATGAAGCTAACAAAGCGTTTTCAGCAACAGGTCTTTCTCCTCTTTCAGCCTATAAAATCTTGATCTGTTCATTTTTTCCATCAGGTTTAGGAGTAAGGGGTGGGAAGAGGATGGTCTGAGGGGAGGAACGGCAAGCACTTGTTCCCAGGGGTCGCGAAGGCATTTTGAAAGGGAAGCTGCACATCAGCACTTCAGTGGAAGGTGCTATGTCATACACGCACATGAACTCCTGGAGAAGTGCACTTCATAAATCAAGAAAAAGCTTCTTTAAAAACAAAAAGTTGTTGCAAGCAGGGGAGGCGATGTGTAAATACACTTGTAGCTCGTGGCTATCTCATTCTTCACAGATTTAGCCATTTACCTCAATATTAAAATGGTTAGCACAAATAGAAAGAGAAGTATCTGCACTTTGTAGTTGTGAAATGAATTTTAAGAAATGTGGATCAAGTGCAGACTGCCACTGTATTTTCTTCCCAGGTCTACAGAAGTCTTGTAACCACAGTTTTGAGAGAGGCAATTAACTCCTTAGCCTAAAGATGTGCATAGACACGCAGCGTTGTTAACAGTTTCCTTGCTAATCACTTCTATGGTCTTAATCAGCTGACTCACGCATTCCTCGACTCCAGAGGGCTTCTCAGGCAGCCAAAAGTAACGACCCTCCTCTAACGCAACCCCTACAACACTTCCTTAATACTTTCCACGTTGCACATCTTTTCTTAATATACAAAGCTGTGGTATATAGAATTTGTGGGGGCTGCATAAAATTAATGTAAAAACAAATAACACTGAATCTATCATGCTTATTTTATTACTCTGGTTTGTATTTTATTCATTGAAATCCCTATTTTTTTTTTTTTCTGGTGGGCTGGCTGACAAATTCCCGAGCTCTTACATGGGTGCTCTGCAGAACTTAGGGGATTTGATGGAAAACTTAGTTGTAGCATACAAACCTCTTCAGATAGAGGGCCAAATTGCCCTTCCTTTTATAAACTGTGGATGACAGGAGACTTTAGCAAGAACCTCAAGCAGACCATTACCGCCTCCAGTAACTTCACCTTCTCAGTAGAGCTCCTGGTGGTCAGGTGTCTCCAGACCTAAAATAGTCCCCCCTCCCAATGCTTAGCTTCTGGCTGTCCTGGCTCCCATAAGAACAGGAGGTCCCTGGGCTGCAGATGCTGCCCTGCATCTGAGTTGCTGCTCCAGGAAGAAACTTGCTGCGACAACACTTTCACTGCAGCTGGTGGATGTTTGCATTAACCAGCTCCGCAGGGTTTGGGTGCTGAGACCGGAGGATGATTGGCATTTTTCAAGGTAAACACAGGGATTTATTCAAGAAGTAGCTGCTGCCGCAAATGCTAGCCTAGCTTTCAGCACCAATGGTGATGACTGGTGTGTAATGTCAACTCAAGAGGAGAGGCCATAACTTTCTAGGGAAAAAAAGGCCAAATGAGCACGAATGAGAAATGGACTGCACACCACTTAATACTCCTTTATTAAGTGCTGACTGGGGGACCAGGAAAGCTACACTTTGTTTCCAAATTAAAATAAAAGATAATTGGTGCTGTTTCTTCTAAAAATGCAAACCATGACTGTTTAAAAACATTAGAAAAATCCCCAGCAGATGAAACTACAGATAATTTTCAACTAAGATTTAAAAAATAATAGTTTCATTTGGTCTAGTTGTCCCAGAAGTGGCCTACGACTTCAGCGCTTTCTATTTTGCCTGCTCAATATGAAGTACCCTAAAGGGAATTGTATTTGAGAGACCTGAAGCTTTGAAAATTGAAGGTTTTTGGTTTGTCTACATGGATGGACATGAAGGGCAAATGCAGGGTTTTAGCAAGCTTATGGCTGTTCCCTTACTCTCAGCCTATTGGCACATCCCCCGTCTCACTCCATCACCTGCCCGCAGCCCCTTGTTGCTCTTGATATAGGTATTCCCAAAGGTCACTAGTGATTTTAAAAAGCTGTCTTTTCCCCAGTCATCCATATTGAAAGGATACTCAGGTTTTGTTTGTCACTTACTCTTGATGCTCTTTTCTGATGTTATTTTCATTCCCCTGAGCCTGCACAGGAAAACTGGCCACTGCCACTTCCCAGTTCACCTGCCCACTTCCTGCTGACCCCAATGAACTGTCTAACTACCTGAGTTGTACACGGGATAAGGGTTACTGACTCAAGGTGCTTCGTCCTTTTTCCTTATCAGAGTTATAAATCCATGGGGAGATTTTAATTTTTGAGATGGAACCTGTTTTAACTGAAAACTTCAAAAGACTTGAAGTCTATGAATGGTAGATGCCCTCCCCCCCCCAAAAAAAAACAGAAGAGAAAAAAAGAGAGAAGATAAAAAAGAGAAAATGATAAAATAGAGGAAGGAAAGGAAAGGAAAGGAAAGGAAAGGAAAGGAAAGGAAAGGAAAGGAAAGGAAAGGAAAGGAAAGGAAAGGAAAGGAAAGGAAAGGAAAGGAAAGGAAAGGAAAGGAAAGGAAAGGAAAGGAAAGGAAAGGAAAGGAAAGGAAAGGAAAGGAAAGGAAAGGAAAGGAAAGGAAAGGAAAGGAAAGGAAAGGAAAGGAAAGGAAAGGAAAGGAAAGGAAAGGAAAGGAAAGGAAAGGAAAGGAAAGGAAAGGAAAGGAAAGGAAAGGAAAGGAAAGGAAAGGAAAGGAAAGGAAAGGAAAGGAAAGGAAAGGAAAGGAAAGGAAAGGAAAGGAAAGGAAAGGAAAGGAAAGGAAAGGAAAGGAAAGGAAAGGAAAGGAAAGGAAAGGAAANAGAGAAGAGAAGAGAAGAGAAGAGAAGAGAAGAGAAGAGAAGAGAAGAGAAGAGAAGAGAAGAAAAGAGAAAAGGGACTTTTGGCAATAAATCTTGGTTGATGGTGTCCTTTCAGTTACCTCAGAACCGAGACTAAGAGGGAAAAGGTTTTCAGTAATCTAAGACAACACTGGATCTGAATCCACAGACTCAGACTTTGGCAGTGTTTGAAATGTCAGCCTGCATCCTGTTCCCCGTTTCATCCATGTCCCTTACGTCTGTTTGGCACAGACAGAAACAAAGTTCTCGTCTGCGTTCCCCGGCCTCCCACGTCTGCCACACAGACCTGCATTGCAAGTTGTGCCCTGCGACAGACAAATGAGCCAGAGCGTGCACATGCTTGGAGCAAAGGCAGCTCCCGACCTCCAGAGCCTTCAGGCCAGGGCTGACCACACTGCCCATCACGCTCTGGCAGAGCTCGAGAGAGACGTGCACATGGCTTGCTAGGAAGGCAGGTGTCACTGAGACTGTGTGGTTGTCTGCTGAAGGCAGTCTCAGGAGCAGGGTGATGCCTTCCCAGCCATGGGCACACTGCGTGTGCCACCCACCTGGGGACCTCTGACAGCAGTTGTCCTCTGCAGCCCTCCACATTGCTGTCTTTTTCTTTGACTGACTCTTTAATGCCCCTGATTAACACTGAACACTGCTTAACACGTAACTGCATCATTTCTCATGGTCCTCATTTCTTCCTCCCAATGAAGGCACTTTCCTCAGGTTAGTGACCTCCTGGAAACTGGATGGGTATTTTGGGTGCTTGGGAGGCAAGGCCGAGCTGACCTCTTCTGTCTCCTTCAATAACTCTGCCTCTCCCATAGCAAGACTTCCTTCCTGAAGAGAGAAATGAGCCCTGAGATGGGATGATGGGATGATGGGACCAGGAAACAAAAATAACTAAGCGAGCATCCTCCATCCTCTTTAAAAACACACACTTCTACGAATGTCCATCATGTTAGGGGTCACCCAGCTTATCTGAAATCAAATTCATGCTCTGAAACCAAGACACTCTGCTCTGTGGGGGAAATTTCCATGTTTTCAAGTGCAACCCCCTCCCTGGATCAACCACACCTTGACAGAAGTATTGCTGTTTGAATAAAATCCCGAGACAGCCTGCGTGCCATGCACATGGAGGTGGATGGCGGGAGGTATTTGGGCAGGGAGAGCAGACTGTGAAGGTTTGGGAGGGAAAGAGGCTACCAGGGAAAGAGTAAGAAGGCCGTAAGGATTGAACAAAGAGGATATGGGGGCAAAGAGGTCTGCAGTAAACTTTCTTGCATTGGTATGATCTCAAGCGAGCAGCTCCACGTGTGGAGGACTGTTACAGTTAAGCCCTGACATATGCACATGAAAATATTTGGGACACACCAAGAAACACAGTTTTGTGATTCAACCTGTTTTGTTTCATTAGAGAGGTTTGCTGGCACTGGCGTTAGCTGGTGTGGTAAAGCACTGGCTTTTATTGATACAAAACATCCAGAGGTTTTCACATGTCTTTGCTGGCTCCTGTTCTCAGTGTGTGCCTGTGTATGGCAGAGAGAGGTTGCAACACCACAGACAGCCACATTTTTCTCGATGTATGGTCTGCTCCTGGGGCGCCTGTCACTGCAGTACCTGAATGCCCAGCTGTCCCGCAGGTGAATTATGCTGTACCCCCTCGGCTTTACTGGGTGGGAAACTGAGGCTCCTGGAGGTTGCACCCAGCTCTGCAGGCAGGTGCAGGCCAGCTCTCAGTGGGTGCCAGCCCTGGCTGGGTACCCTCCTGGCACCCCTGTCCCATGGTGGGGGTGGCCTGGGTGCCCCCAGTGGGGACAGGTACCCAGGGCATCCCTCGACGGGGACGGGTGCCCAAGGCATCCCACCGAGGGATGCAGGCGGTGGCTGGATCAGAGGTTGGAGGTTCACTGGCCTCATCTTCCTGTTGCTCTAGTTTCATCTGGGCAAAATGCACTTGTGGTTTTGAAGGAAATGAGAGATATTTATGGCCCAGAAATGATCATAGCTACATCGTTTCTTGCTGGAAGAGGTCATTTGGCAAGATCAACATAACTGACTTAATTGGTTCCAATTTCTTCAAACACGCTGCCCTGTATAATGAGAATAATGGAGGCCTTTTGCTGCCAGGTTGTTGAGTCATAAATCTGAAAGAAAGAAACCCAAAATAAATAAATTATAGAGGGGTTTAAGCTGGCTGCATTAGATCCATTTTTAAATGGTCTTTAGCTGGAAGAATAGTCAGAATTAAGTTCTGTGGGTATCCTCCATCTGGCGCTCAATGGAGTTCAGTGTTCAAAGTTCAAGGAATAGCTTGTATTTGGGGTTATCCTTCGACATACTGATTTTTGCAACACCCACAGCCTCTGCAGTTGTGTGAAGCACGTGAGCTCGTACTGTCCTTAAACTGAACTGGCAGCACTAGCAGCCAAGTGCTGTTCACAGCGCCAGCTCGGATAAACCTCTCTCGCTTCCCTGAGGGCAGCCCCGCTTCCACAAAGTGCAAACCCCCACAGTCTGCCCGAGAGTGTGAAGCACAAACCGCTGCACTGTGGCTGAAATATGCCTCTCCCGATCCTCCGCTTCTTCTCAGTTCCTTTACCAGAGGAGGAAAGTGAGGTTGAACCGTCTTGGCCGAACAACTCAGTGGTGTTTGTTGAGTATTTGTTGAGCAAAACCTGACAAATTTGTGAATATCCACAGAGATGCTCAGAAATGACCCTAAGTGAGATTTCCACACATTTACAGAATCAGAGAAGGGGAGAAAAAACACATTCAGCCCATCTTTCTGCCATCACAGGTTAGCTTTCACTGCAAGTCCTCCAGCAATCACAGCGTGAGTTGTCCTAGTTTAGATCCAAGGTGAAACTTTTTGTGCAAGAAAATGTTGCTGTTCTCACGGCAAAATGGCAGTGCTGCCTTGCAGAGGAGACACAGATTTCACCTGTAGGTGACAGCTCACGTGCTGCATTGCTGTGGTCCGCCTTCCCCAGTGCCAGCTTCAGCCCCAGGAACCCCAACTGCAGACCCAGCTGAATGCTCTGAATGCCTGCGCGAGCTGCTCAGAGTATTTCAAGTGAGGAAGCTTTAAGTACAATAAAGCTTTGATTCCCGACCCAGGAGTTCTCACAGCACTATGGATGATGAAAGGGACAAGAGATGTCCCCCTAGGCCCAGCTTCCTCTTTGTGAGTTTTTTTGTTTGGTCTGAGAGCAGAATTGGGCCCCTTGCTCCATTTATTGCGCAACTGCACAAATATGGGTTTGACTGACCCCATTGGCTTCAGCTGTGGTCCATCATCAGGTGACAGGTGATAAAAACCAGGCTTGTAGCTGCTTCAGGGCACCTTCACTGGCCCCTCTGAGGTGCCATGGGGACATCGTGCACTCATGACCAGTGCCACTGCTGTGTGCTGACAATGCATCCATGCTTTTCTGTAGGAACACATACTCTTTCCCAACATAAAAAACCACAAGGACTACTGTTTTTAGGTGTGCGCATATGCTCTCAGCACCCCCAGCTACCCCAAGTTCTTCCAGCCACAAAGGCTTCCTCACCCCGCTCATTGTCCTCCTTGGCCAGAAGGAGCAGGGATGGAGCCCTGCCCTGCACCGCCCAGGGCACCCCTGGGAATCATCCGCCCCTTCCCAGGCCCTTTGGCCCAGCGCTGCTGAGCAGAAACAGGCAGGAACACGGCTGAGGGTTAGACCCAGGAGATGTGCAGGGAGCTGTGCCCTCCTCATGCAGCACCCCAAGGGGAGCTCTCCTACAGCAGGCCACCAGTGATAAGGAAAACTGGGGCTTGCTCAAGTCAGAAAGCTCTTGCTTGGCTCAGACCAATGCATTGAGGCAAACAGCAAATGCTCCTGGAACACATAAATAAGCCATCACTGTGAGCGAAGACAACTGAAAAGCAGGCAGATTAAAAAAAAAAAAAAAAAAGTGTAAAAATAGTGGAGCAAAGATTAGCAACACAAGAATCAGCTCAGAAACATCAGGCTGCTCCTGGGCGTATTCCTGGAAGACAAGTAAGTTCTTAAATGAGGACTGCAAAGATGTTGAAAATATATACAACAATCTCTACGCATTTCTTGGGCCTGAAAAACAGGAAAGTGCTGTGTTCACAGCAAGGCACAGCAGCTACCTGGGAAGTCTTAACATTTTTAATGAATGCCACGAAGAATTTTATTATCATGGAAAGGAATATAATCATTTTCTCAATAGAAAATCTCCTTAGTCAGTAAGCGCTGCATAGCACGGAGAGGCAATTCAGGCTTCTTTATCTGTCTTTTCACAAGACGTATGGCAAGAACAAGAACAACCCCATATTGCCTTTCATATTAGGGAAGCATTCCCATTAATAACAGGTTTGTCTTTGTAATGTGTGTGTTGGAATGAAATAATTTGAGCTATGTGGTTTTTATGAGACACTCTAGAGACAGCAGTCAGTAGAGATCTCCGACCAGCTCCTTCCCTTACTTTCCCATCCTCAGGCCCAACTTAGGAATTTCACAGCCATCCAGTTCATTCCTCTTGCATTTTGTCCTGCGTTACCATCCATGCTCCTGTTTGTTTTTGTTTTGAAAACATCCTTCATTAACTATTTATTAAACTGACCTGGCTCATGAATGCATATTTTCTTTATCTTATTTTTCCTTACTTTTTATCGTGTACCCATTAAAACCTGAATCCCTTGTTGTGGGAGTATAATACCAATACTGTCGTGGGAGTTTGATAGCAGAGCAACCTTTTGGCTCCTGAGTAATGAGGCTTCCAAGCTCACCCCTCTCTTGAGGCTGTTGTCTGAGTCCTCATGAAGGCGGCCTGAAGCACTGTGCTTGCCACAAGAGCCTTCAGAAGCTTTCCCCCTGCAGCTGCAGAAGTGACTCGGCTGTTCAGACACCACCGCCGGCTGACCTCTCCCTGGTCATTAAAGGCTTGGATTATGGGTGAGCTGAATTAGTAGCTAGCTCTCCTCCATCGCTGGGATGGCTCTGCCCTCCTCCAGATCCACATCCACACCACACGCTCCCCTCCTTGCTGACTCTCCTTGCGCCAACTCTGGTGCTTGTCTGATTGCAAGATAAGCCAATTGGCCCACTAAAGTCCCACTAAAACAGCAGAGCCAGGAGTTATTGATTCCACTCAAGGTGTCTTGTGAAATCATACCCTCCAGCTAAAAGCACAGCTGAGCGTTAAGCTATGTCTGGGCACAGTTCTCACTATAACAAGAAGGAGTATACAACCTTTCGTTTCTTAAAATTGGAATTATAGATTCTGGAGGGCATGGAAAAATATGACAGCAGTGGATCTGAAATGATCTGCATTTGGACAGCTGCTAGATTGTGTGATCTCTAAGGACCAACTTCTGTCGGTCCATTTCTTAGCGGGGCTCATGTTATCCTGCATTTCAGTGGGAGAGCCTGGACAATTACACCAAAACAACCAGCCCCTTGCCAGCCAGCAACCCAGCCACTTCTCCCGCTGGTTCGCTCTGTAGCTTTGGATAGCTCAGCCCTTTCGGGTTTCCTGCGTCCCCAGCCACAAAGCTGCAATCTCCTGTGCACCAGGATGCTCCACAGGATATTTTCTAAAGCAGACTGGGCACAATGCGGATGGTGAATGCTTAAGAGGGAGATGTTCCAGTCCCTTCTCTTTTTTGGCTTGCTCCTGCTCTCTCTTACACACATCCCTAATTCCTAGGAGGAAAATGTCCTGAGCTATAGGACTTATTAGTAAGAGACCACAACAGATAAAAGGTCACGGAAAGCCTGAGCAGTGGTCGTAGGGCTAAGTATTTAGCTCGGAGTTTGTACCTGGGAGGATATAGAACTACTTTTCTAAAGCACTTTAAAGATGAAACACACTTTATCATGACGTATCCTCATTACGTGACGAGACCTTCCATCCACAAAGCAGCAATGACATCAAGCAATGGCTTGTTATCCCTCTCCCTGTGTCGTTATCAAAGCAGGGGGAGGCAGTTTAGAGAGCCTGTGCTGGGCGTGCTGCTCTGGCAGCACCGCTGCCTTCCCTCGCCGTGCCGGGCAAGCCTTCCTGCACCTCTATTTACGTGGAGACTAGAGTTACCTACAGCTTGTCTGCATGGTGGCACGAGACAGGACTCATTAGTGTTCACAAAGTACTCAGACACCTGGATGAAAGAGAGATATAAATGCTCAGCTTCTTTGTTTGAAGACCCAGATCAAAGACCCAAGAGCAGCCTTGTTTTACCACTGTAGGTACACCTGAAAGAAACATCCAAGTAGAGATCAAGTAGTAAAAACAATGACAGTAAAAACAACAATGAACGCACAAAGAAAAAGTTCACAGCTGTTCAGCTGGAACACAATGAAACAAGGAAAAATGAAAAACAACCACTGTTTTTCTTTCTTTTTTTGAGAGAGAGAGGTATTTTTTTCTCTGACATTCTTTACCCTCTTGTTGCAGAGACTTTTAAAACAAAACAAACACCCCCCAGGATATATAACTTTTGTTTGTTTGTTTGTTTTAAATAAATGAGGAAAGAGAAGAGAGAGCTTTTTTTCCTCTCTGCAATAACTGCAGCTTTTGGAGGAGGAAGGTTCTGCATAAGAAGTTAATGACTGAAAAATAAATTGCTAGTAGTTAAGGAAGGGGCCAAGTGCAGATCTATCTCTGCCTCTATCCCCTGCCACTCTGACAGCCATCAGAGCTTGTTAGGCCTAAAGTCACCAATAAATTTTTCTGCTTCCCAGCAGCATACTGTAGTCTTCATGCCACAGTGTCTCAGGTAAGCTCTCTCACATGGTATTATGCACACACTGACATGTTTTATATATCCCCTCTGGTTAGCATGCACTCACATTCCTGCAAGGTTAAGAAAGGGCATTCAGCTATGGAGAAAGGAAAGGATTCAGAAAGGTAGGACATGTTTATCCAGGCAGGGAGGAGAAGCAGCACAAGCCCTTCTGGGAAGCACCAGGTGCTGGGTGTGGGTCTGCACCCCAACTTCTGAACACAGGTGACCCTCCATCTGGGCTTGGGATGCAGCCCAGGCACAGGGCAAGCCCTCGGTTTCCACCTCCAGTGCCATCCATCAGTGTGACACAACAAGCTTCGTCATTAGTGAGGTACCTCAAGACAGACAAGGGGAGCCACTGCCTGGGAACTGGCCACCTAAGGAGAGGGCAGAGGTGATGGTAGCTGCTGGTCTTATAGGATGGGAGCTGTAAATCAGAGCTGGGTGCCAGCAAAAGGGATTTTTCACTCGGAGCAGCTGAGGGTTACCATCTTGCCTTATAACCAAGCCTATTTCAGCCTGTTTTAGTGCTTACAATGGAAACACTGATGGGCTCTGACTGGGTGGCCTTGGGTAGATGTGTTAAAGAGCCTTGCAGGACAGTCAGCCATAGAGGCAGACAGGTAAACAGAAGTGAAAAGGAGAGGTCAGGAAATGTAATGGAATCACTCAGCAAATCTAGAAAACTTGTTTTCATTAAGTTTATAAGGAAAGACTTAAAGAAAGGGGAGGAAAAGAGACCACCAACATAGCAAACACAAGTCGAGCTAATGGAAAGAAATAAGTTTTTATTATTTTAGCAAACATTGGTGGGGATGGGATAGAAGCAACCCCCTGAATCCAAACTCCCCCCTTTAGGAAGCTGATCAAGCTCCAAATTTCCCTGCTGGCCTCAGTTCCTCTGAAGGGCCAACCTAAAACCCTGGAGATGAACATAGGGAACATGAAGAACATTAGGAGCAGATCCAGCTCTACGTGGCTTTGGCTTGTTTCCCAGCAGACGCAGTAAAAGAGAGGAGAAATCAAACCTATGGAGGCTGGAAAGGGTTGAGGCACCGGTGGGGCTCCTCTCATCTAGCCGTAGCCCTCTGAAAGCGAGGTGTAGAACTCAGCCTGGCTGTCTGGGCTCCATTATTGCGTCTGGAGACACAAATGCCTCCAAAGGCTGATTCACCCCAGTAACTTGGGGTGCGTTTATGCTACTGTATCACATCCCTTCCCAGGTTGCTGTCGGGTCCCTGTCCACTCATCTCCCACACTGCCCATACAGTAATCCATGCTGAGACCCCTCTCTATAATGAGTTTCAAGGGGAATGCTGGGCACTCCTGACAGGACAGTTCACTGCAGGAACAGTCCCCCAACCCTGTCATGGCAGACCTAATACTCTCAAACACCTCCACACACCCCCTAGGATGACAGTTCCTAGCCTTAAAACCCCACCATAAGAGCACTGTTGTGACAGCTTGACATCAGTCCCTCCAAGGAGCAAAAAGGGGACCTGGGCCAAGTTGTCACATGTTGCCTGGTGCAGAGGTGGCCAGGCTGCTCCAGTGGTAACTTGCCCTGCATGGTGTGGGTGACCACATCACTTTGCAGCCTGTATTATCTTCTGTGTGTTGTTTTTTTACATGACCATCTTTTCACTGACCATAGAGAGAGGACAGATGGCTCCCTCAGAGCAAACACCCTACCTACTGATGGCGAACATTAGGTGGTACCACTAGCACCCAAAATGATGACACGAGTCATCCATGGGCAGCCAAACTGACATCATTGCAATGTTCTTTAATGGACTGGTATTTCAGTGATTCCTAAAATTACCCTGCCTCTGAAACTAACAGCACCTATAAGACATCTGTCCTTGGTATTGCAATAAGTCTGGTGTTCCATCTGCAGAAGTTCTCTTGTAGAGGAACGAGTAGTACAGGCTGGGATTTCAGACCTTCCTGGAGGACGTGTGTTTTTTAAGAATTCAACCCAATAAACTCCTTTCACAAACAATGGCATCAAAACTCAGTGATGAAGAAGCATAGAAAATGAACTGGAGGGGAAATGAAAAGAGGGCCAGTAGATATGCCACTCCTCTAATTGAAAGGCTGCTGCTTTTTTCTGTGTGTGGTGTTGAGGTCCTATCAGATACTGATAAATTGCAGGTGTATTGACAGAAGAGGAAAATGCCCTCTAAGGGTTTCCTGTGCCATACAAGACTAAATTGGCCATGTCTACAGGAGGGGAAGGGTGTCCCTTGCAGTAAGCCATTCTGTTCAATCACTGAGCACACAAGCCTTGTGATCTGTGAGGCATGTGAAGGCTTGGGAAACCACAGTATTTCTGGGGGATTCTTCATACCCAGCTTACATGGCCTTTTGAACAGAGTTTGGTGGAAAGTAAGAGTAGCTCACTGAGAAAATCGTTGTGATACAAAATAAATTCTAGACACACACATAAATCTGTCCCACTGCAAGCCCATCCTTGCTTGCTACCTCCCCACATTTCTGCTAAACCAGCTAAAATCAGAAAGATGCCTTATTTCAGGAAAAATAAACTAGCATTATAAAGTCTGTTACTGTATGAAGCATACTATTCAGGAAGTTACAGTGCAATAACTTACTGTAAAAATATGAGATACAAGTGCTCTCAATAATTACCTATATTACCTTGTCCCAGACTAAATTTGGCAAGTACAAGGTAGCTTCCACCTCCCCAGTTGAAGGTAAACTTCCTCGTATTAGCTGTAGGGTAAAAAGTTCCCTCCAAAGGCCATGATTATGGCACTACTTTCCTTCTGCATAGCTCTGCTCATAGCTCTCCTGCCAAGAGATAAGGATGCTGCTGGTCCTGCTCCTTTCCTGAGAGGAAGAGAGACCAGTACCAGCAACAGGTTCTTGGGGTCACAGTCATTTTTAAAATCTGTTTTCAAAGAAGAGTATTATTGAAAAAGTGCCTGTTATCTTGTTAAAACACAGTATTTTCAGTTTTAAAAATCTGTATTTTTCTTTGGAATGGTATTTTTCACATCGTTCTCCACATTTATCTCCCTCTCAACTTATATCCCTTTCTAGTTGTGGTCCCTGTCGCTTAGGAGTATGATTCTTATAGTGTACCGTTTGTCCTTATGCTCTAGCCCCTTGTAGGAGACACTGTGTAAATAAGCCAAAAAGAGCTTACTGTCCCTATGCAAAACCAAGAATGGTCTCTTTTGGCTTTCAAGTCCTGACAGCACTTGAACCAGTCTCTCCCATGCCCCCAAACTGCCATTTTTCTGAGTATTTAGCCAGAGATGGAAGAGCCACACTTCTTCTCTTACGTGCTTATTATTCTCCTTCAAATGAATATGAATGAAAATGAATCAGATCATTCATCAGATCTGATAAGCGCTCCGTGGACAGGATACAGATAACCTCTGAATGAAAAAATGCTGATGAAAACGATATTTTAAGACAATAGCAATTTCTCTCTTATAGTATCAGATCTCCTTTTATGTGCTTTCCACCAACATTGAAGTAGATGAATTTTCCTAAGATTTTTTTTTTGCCAGAAAATAACTCAGTAAAATGAAAGTCATGTGAAAACACATCTGATAGTGATCACCTAGGGAGTGTCACTGGCAAGCCTGCTGGGACAAGACTGAAACCTCTTTTATGGTCTTGGAATTGTTTGGTCTGAGAAGGAATAAATATGACTGATATGACCAGTCATACAGATCGCATTTCAGGTAATAGCCAAATTGTAAATAGTCCCATAGTTCCTATCTAACTCATGAATGAGAAAATAGTTAAACTGCAAAAATAAAATTGTCATTTTCCAGGTTCTCCTCCCAGTTCTGTTTGACAGCTCAGAGAGGAAAATATTGGGCTCAATTACAAATATATGACACAACCTCCAAGTGCAGAGCTTCTGAGTGCGGCCTGGAGTGCTGATAACCGATTTTTATGGAACAGTATCTTCGCTATTCAACAGTTTGATCTGTTATCCTTTTTGGACTGACCTCTCATTCTTTAAATTTTCAGATAGCGTCTCTTAGTGACGAATTCCTTACCTACAAATACAGAAATATAAAAATATAAATGGCTACTACATGAGGAGCAGATGAAGGGCTCCTGAAGATCTACTGCCAACTATATTAATCTCTATGATAGGGATCTAGTTAACATAAGCATGTAGTTTGCATCTACATTTTTGGCACCTAATGAAATAGTCTTCTTTAAAGTAACCATCTCATTTCCCTAAGGAGACATACATGCCTTTGAAGGCCTCCCAAGAAGATATGCTCTACGGAACAGAAGCACCTACATTTCTCTCTATCAGGTGAATAGGAAACTTTGGCGTTTAAGGTGGGAATCACCTATCTTATGTTTACTCCTATAACACATCAACATCTAGTCCAGCTAGATGAAAATGGCAACCTACAGCCAATGAAAAGGGATGGGAAATTCCAGATAACAATATTCATCCACCCTCTGAGACACCTATCTGGCAGTGGCCGGAGCCTCTCTTGGAGATACCTCTCAGTCCACACTGACCAGGGAGCCATTGCGGGAACCACCAGAGTGGAAACCAAAGCTGCAGGCAAAAGGCACAGGTTTTCATCTATGCAGCCAGCAGCTCTCCCTAAGTGTTCACTGACGTAATAGTGCGTTTAAGATATTGCATGAATGTGCAGGCATGCAAAACTGGCAAATACAACATAGGTTTTAAATATGTCAAAATTCAGCTGCTGAAGGGAACACACTAACTAACACCATAATGCTCAAATGCAGTAGGAGCTACTATACTTTCACAGCCAACAAGCATAAAATACTCAAAAGCATTAATGGAAATAAGGGGTGGGGGGAGAAGCATTACTGTCTTTTATGCATATGGTAGTCTATTTAAATGCCTATTTATATATGTATAGGACAAGACACAGCAAAATACTCGATGATACTTGTGGGTCCCTTCCAACTCGGAATATTCTATGATTCTATGAAAATACACACACAGACACACATATTCATATTGCTGAAATTACATAGCAAGTCTGGAGATTATACCAGAAATAGAACCCAGATCTGATGCAAAATCTTTTGCTGTAAACATTAGAGAATATGTCCCCCTAGCCTTAAAGGCTGTCAGATTAAAATGTAAGAGGAAAAGAATCAGAGGAACTTCAAATCAAAGCATGAAATTGAAAATCTGTCAAGTTCTGTAAAATGAAAACTCTCTCCAAAGGAAAATTCTGACACGATCACACTTTCTCATGAAATCGGAGCTGGAAACAAGGTCATTCTGGGGAAAAGGAAGAAAAAAAAAGAAGAAGAAGAAGAGGAAAACCCACTCAGCATCAGCCACTTCAGTAAGAGAATCTGAAGGGTCTTGACAAGTACTGCGTCTAAGCCAAAAGACCCCAGGGCTAGATCTTCCACAAAAATCAGAAAACTTAAAGGGACATTGTCAAAGTTGGCAGACCAAATATTTGAGCTACTTTAAACTCTGCGTAATATAGAAAAGTTCATACTTTTCTTTATTAAAACGAACAGCTGAAAGATATTTTTGAAGAATATGGTGACAGAGTTTGCATATTTATTTTGTAACTAAGGATAACAAGCTCTGCAACATTTTTTGCTGGATTTTAAAGCACACATTGTAGGTTGAAAGATTAATTTCTAATTAAAACTTATGCATTCTCTTTCCTTTGCTCATATGAAGAAAGCTATGGATAAAATCCCATGGAAAAAAGTGAGTTAAAATGGGACACAGAGAGGGGGCAGGGGAAAAATATGTTTATTTTTAAGTGCAGCATGGCATCATTCTGTTATAAAAATCTGGCACAAACTGATTTTCTAAAGTGCTGAGAACCTACAGTTCCTTTGAATTCAACAGGAGATCTAAGCACTCAGCAGACTCCCTGGGAAATCAGGCCACATTATTTCAGCTTTCCAAAACTTAAGCCTGCAAAAATTTCTTCACAAGTCTTGTTTGGCATAGGTGGTTATTCCAGCTGGAGTTAATGGGACACTTCATCGTTGTTCAGTTGGCATATGTGCAGAAGATTAGCAGTTAGGTACATACCTCAGATAGCACAGATGTAATCCATCTCACTGAAGATGAATAAAGACTGTAGCCTGAGCCAGTCACGCTAGGCTCTGGTTAATGGAGGAAACAGGTACTTCTTGGGCACAGTTCGTCCTTCCCAAATGCAGCACGCAAACTAAAGTGCAGCAGCATACAGGAGCCTGTGATTACAGCATAAACAGCTACAGGAGGTTGCAGTGGATGTCGCTGACTTGCATTAATATCATTCTGGGTTTTGACATGTTTGCCGCTGAGGTTCAGCAGTTCTCAATGGAAAGAGATGAATGGTGGGAAGGGAAGGCAAAACAGGTTAGTGTCTGGTGGCCCACCACTGTTGGTTTCCTACACTACTGGCCATGTCTGTTCACCAGGGCCAAGGGTTAACATCACATGAGGAAAATCCTGGTGAGATGTCAGGTTTTCTGCAACGTGCATAAGGAGGGTCAGCACCTGAGAAGGACTTCTCAAAAGTCAGCAGGCTAAGCAAGGTTAGATAACGATTTCAATGTCATGTTGCTAAGTCATCTGGCAGTATGCAGTTGATCCAGAATCTGAGTATGTTACCGTTGAGTTAGTGAATATGCAAAACAGTATTTACATTGGTTGATACCTTGCATTTTTACCCTTGTTTCCACGTGATCATTTCCCCACTGCTGTCTCTGGAGCATTTTGTGATGGGACGTGAACCCAGTAGCACTGCGGTAATATTTAAGGGCTTATCCCGTAGGTTAGGAACATCAAAGTCAGCCTTCACACTGGAAAAAGCCCTGTGCCAGTACCAGGACACTGTATCTCAGGGCTGCAAGCTGTTGTGACTTACTGCCTTCTTTACATCCAGGAGGGCAACTTGCTAGAAGGTGACCTGGCACCTGCCCATGTGCCTACCTGTCCGCAAGTGGGACTTTAAAAGGCAAGCTGGAGCTGTAGGCAAGCTCCCTATTCCCTGCAGCAACCTCCTACTTGCTATGGACTACAGACACCAAGGTGATGTGAGTGTGGCATGAAGAAATGTCCATCTTGCTGGATACTGTAGTGAATATTGAAGCCAGGCAAAGCAGGACTCTGGAGAAATCAGCTGCCAGGTTGGTGGTAATCACATACCAGAGTGAGAAGCCCACTGGCCAAGGAACGATTCAGGATGGGATAACTGATACTCATGAAGAGCTGTGTGAGTCTCATCCCTCACCTCAGGTACTCAGGGAGCACCTCTGAGCACCGAGAAGAAGGAGGCCTTCATTGTTTAAACTCCAATCCCCATCCTTCACACTACTGCAAGGCCGCTTGGAAAGACAAAAGCATTACCCCAAACCGTGATTTAAGCAGTGGCAGTCACCAGCAGGAACTCCTTGGCTTATAGTGCCTGCAGAGACACAGAAGGCTATTGCAGGATCTGCACACAGACACTTTCCCCAGGGGACCGAGGCAGCAGGCTGACACTCCTTCCCCTTGGTTTCCAGCCTCAGACTTATATCAGCAAAAGCTCGTATCTCTTGCCTGTGGGAAAGTTGATGGAGGGGGTGAGTCTTCACTTCAGCCCTCTCAGAGGTATTGGCTTCAGCCTTCAGATTGAGACTTCTCAGCCCCTCTCCTAGCACTAAGTGCCTGCAAGTCCTTCTGCAAAACTCAAGAAGGGATAAATCCTTTCCATCAGTGATAGGACATGTTTGCATGACTGATAGTTCAATCACGAAACGAGCTTTTTAAGGGCGTGGGAGTCACTCCTCTGCTGAAAAGATTTGGACGCGAAGGTATTCTCAGACCACTCAGTCAGAAAGTACTTTCAAGAGAAGATCTCTCAAACTTGATGCTGTTCCACTTTGCATGTAATCATTAAATATTAATGGCTGAGAAAGAGGAAGAGATGAAAAAAATAACCCTCTTGCCACAGAGAGGGTAGATTTTAAAATGAAAGTTACAGATACTTTTTGAAGCAGTGCCTGGATCCTGTTTTCTCTGCCCAGATGGACTTCTGATTTTCTGCAGTGAGAAGAGCTATTCTCCCCTACATGGTCCATCTCAAGGTAGGAATGAGTTCACATCCCTCGGGCTCTCTGAGGATAGAATTGAATGCAGATCTCCAGTATGTTGGGAATGGTCGCCAAAACATGATCCTTTGCTGTAATGCATCAACTACGGTGTAAAACATTGTCATTTTCAGCAGCACAAACTGTCTGATTTTGGGACAGATTGAATCCCACAAATTTTCTTGGGGCATGTTCAAAATATGCCTGCCAGGCAGAGCTACTCTGGAGATATAGCAAGGGAACACAGAGTCTGGGAGTCCTAAAAGTGTGCGAGATGTTCAGTTCTGACAAGAGATGTAAGTCTGGGCATAAATGGATGCAGATTTAAACACACAGGGGAATGAAGACATGTAGATTTCTATGGAGTTATAGTTATGGACTTTAGGACATACAGATTGTTTGAGGTGAATATGTCCCTTTGTTGGTTTGCTCCCCAGTCCCTGTAGGGAGAAATGTTCCTTCTTAGGAATCAGTCCATATATAAGAAAAAAAGACTGATCCCATTGCTTAAAGTACTGTGATTCATTGGGCTGCCCGGATGGTCCATGTTATTGTCTTTAATCGCAGTAGTGTGGTACGAATGATAAACAGCAGCTCAGGCAAGCAATGTTCTGCTTGTGCGTGAAGACATAAACTCTGACAGATCTGACGTTTAATTGTATACATTGTGTAAAACCAGGAGACAGCACTAATCTCTCATAACTCTCCCCTTTTAAATTATGCATAAAGATCACTGTGTCTCTTCTCTAGGTTGTTTCCTCCTGCAGAAATTAATCTCATAGCTAGCTGTTCTTGTTCAAATGGACCCTCCAGCAATACCCAGGGATAAGTCAGCTTTTCAGGCAGCAGAAACTTTGGTCCCTGCAAGTGGCTGAGGAAGTACTTAAACTTTCACTCAAAACTAGTGTATCTCTGCTCTTTCTATACTTATTACTTCCTACAGCTGATGAATCCCCCTAACAGGCTTCAAAATGTCATTTGGACTTTCACACTTCTGCAGTTCATTCTGCTTCAGCTCTGATTTCCATTTGAGTCTGGTGGTCTTTATCATCTTGTTCGCCATAGGGATTGGCAGTGTGGCAATGTCCATGCAAGGGGTTTATCATTTATCTTATTGGACCTTTCTTTTTTTTTTTTATAGAAGAAAAATAGTTTGGGGGAAAAACAAAAAACACATACAGGGACAGTGAGTACCCAGTAGTCAGGGCTGGTTAAGATAGACAGGGAAGCAAGGTTTATGTGGAGTTGAAGGGGATGATAGGACGTGTTTCAATTTTTGCAAGGATATCCTTGTTTCTTTATCTGCCACAGAAGTAAAAGTGCGGCACATGAAGCTGACTGTGGTTGTCTAATCTGCTTTGTTTTACTGTTGAGGTTTTAGTGGAGGGACATGAGGAGAAGGAATGTGTCTCAGAAACAAATCCTTTTCTGAGGGCTGAAAATACACCCTCAGATTTTCTGTGGATGGTCACGAGAATAAGTTAATGAGGCCTCCATGGAGGTCAGCCCAAATTCAGAGCCTGTTTCAGTCTGTTCATTTGGCATTGGGAAGGAGATGAACTTGGTGGTTTGGTGGAGTCATCTGGAATATGCTGTGACTATGTCCTCAAGTATGGGGAGACTGTCCTGAGAGTTTCTCTGTTTAGTCACTTTCTCAGTTTCTCTTGTCTACACAGCTGTAATCTCTCATCCCCAAACAGACTGTGCTCATTGAAAGCATCACTTATAAATCAGTGTGCTAAAATCCACTTAAATTATTATTCTCAGTTTTTCTTTTTGAATAGCTGGACCTGGATTCCCTGTGCCCAAATCATGCTCCTCCTTCCACCTAAGACAGTGCAGGAGCAGCTCCTTGTGTCTCCAGGGGAGTAGCTTTAGTATTCCTGCTTGATGAGAATAACTTAGCTTCTTGCCACGTGCTGAAGATGCCACTATCATCCATTTCTACCCCATAACTGGAAGGCAACCATACAGATCTCCTCTTGTCTAAAGCAATTGTTCATATTCTTTGTCAACTCAAGTCTCTTGGTTGGATCTACAGAAAAAAAAAACAAAAAACAAAAAAAAAGGGGGATCCAGCTGTAACCAGTGTTGTTTGTTTTTCTGAAGAGTTTGGGCCAAGGAATCTCACACACATATTTCAGCATACGGGTTGTTTGAAGGAAGGATTTCTTTGCTCTGTGAGTATTCAATGATAGTGCTTGGTCAGTCTTAGCCGCTGCCGTGAGTTCTTTCCCTGCCTCGGTGACCTCCATGTTTACAGATAACCCTGAATTCCACCTTGAATGACTTTCTTTCCTCCGTGAGGAGTAAATGGTTTGCTATGAACCAAAATTTTCCCAAATGTGATTCCATCTGTAGAGGCATAGATCAAGGCATAGCTCACAATCAACATAACATATCACAAATACTTTTTTTTGTGATGAAAAATAGTGAAGAAAGACGATAACAGTATAGAGCTGGGCCTAAAGCCACAGGGGATGCAAAGAAACCTGGATTTCCTAAATCTTGACATGTTAGAATATACTTCAGTTACATGACGTCATATTTTGGCAATGTTTAGAGCAATTCAACTTATGGCTTTAGTTCAGGTCCATTTCCAATAGAAAGATGCAAAACAGGTAGCAAAGGAGGTGCTTGAACTTCAGGAAGGCCTTGAGTAAAGCTGATGGAGAGAGCAACAGGAAAATCATGTTAAACTTTCGACAATTAGTTAGTGTAATACAAATCTGAATCTATTATTATACCCTCCTCCTTATTTGTCACTGGAACGTCTGCAGGAGAACGGGATCTCTGTTTCTTAGGTGGCCCTTTGCTGTGGGTGCAGAGCGATGACGCTTGGTGCCGTGTTTCCTGCAGTGCCATGAGCCCTGTGGGACTCGGCTCGTGTTTTGACTGCCGGCTGATGGGAGAACAGTAGTGGCAGTGTATGTGGTGTCATCCTCTCCTGCGTGAACAGAAGAACCCTTCATGACATTATAATTATTTGTCAGTAATTAAGATCGTGTCCCAGACACAAGAGAGAGACTCAAGGGAGAAGAGCAAACCTACCTTATGAAGCTGGGTTTTAAAAAGTATTTTGGCTCCTGGAGACTCTAGGATTTTACTGCGGAGGTAGGGATCCCTGCCTGGGGAATTTCAGTCTACTGACAATAGCCCTGCTTTTGTTTCCTCTCAGGGTAGGGACTGAGAAGCTGTTTATGGGCCTTATGGGCCTCTGTGCAATGTAATCTGATTGTAATCTATTTCTTTGAAGAAATACAGCAAAATCCATATGTTGGTCTTGACCTGGTAATCAATGTTTAGTTTTTAATCAGTGGAGTTACTGATTGTGAGTGGAAGCAGAGCTTGCTGATGTTTTTAGGTAAAACTTTTGTAGTAATAGATTTACCAAAATTAACTGTGTATGAAATATCCTGTTTAAAATATTAGCAGAGATTAGCAGAGTAGCAACAGAGAACACATTCAGAAACCACAAATCTTTCTAAGTTTTCTTCTTCTGAAATGAAATATGATAGCATCTCTTTAAATATTTGCTGGGTTAAAGGGACATCTGGCCCTTAGCTCACCAGTAGGGTTCCTCCACCCGGAATCATAGCTTGGATGCTATAGGTCAGAGTGGGGATCACAAAAAGATCTTCAGCCCCTCCACCCCCCCCACTGCAGTCAACCAACAGAGTTTGTCACCTGGTTTCATTTTCGGCCTGTCCAAAAAAATGTCTTCAGACTTTCAGACTTGCAGTCACAGAAGCCACATGGCTGTTGGCCTCGGAGCAGATCAGCTTATTTGGTACACAGCCTGCGTGGTCTGCACGCACTTCATTTGTCCGCAGGAAAAACTGCAGTTCAAGTATGAGGGTTACTGGGAGCCTTGTTAGTCTCCCACAGGAAAACGTGGCTGGCTCAAAGGTGTATTTTTTGGCACTCTCTGCTCCAATGTTGATCACAGGGTAACATCTCACTTGATGCCCTCACTTGCAAGTCACAGCACTCCCGATAGGGTCGAGATGGATAGCTGGCCCAGCTGCGTGTGGGTCCACACAGCCCGTCACAACCCATACCTGGGGCTGAGTAGCTGCCACAGCACCGCTTCCTAGATGCTTGGAGGGGCATGTTGCGGGCTGGAGAGAGCCCACGGAGTTTAGTTTCCAAGGCTTTCACTTCTCTGTCCTTTAAACAATAATTGCAGTCACTGCGAACAAAGTAAAGGCTGTGTATGCTCCAAAATGTTAATGAATGTTAACACCACAAGCAGTCAAATGCCCCTTTCACGGGCTCTGGAAAAAATAAATGTGAAAACATTTTCAATTTTTCATCTTAAATTGCCACAGATTGAGGCCAAAATTGTGCCATTTGTTTTAGTGTGGGTAGATTTCTGCAAATGTCAGGCAGCGAGGTTTCTGCACAGATGTAAGGAAAATCCACATGAGACCACTTGAGAGATCCCAAACTCCAATCCTGCTGTAGGACTTCAAGCACAGGCTCAACTTTTCTGTACAGGGAGCAGTTCCTTTAAGTCAAGGAGCTTGTTCACAGCACAAGAGTTCAAACATGGGTGTAAACCTCTGCATGACCAGGTCTGAGGTTATTGTCTGTGCAAATGTGGCTGGCAGATTATAACTAGCAATTGTTAAGAAAAACGTTTGCAGATACAATCACAGCCTTAGCACCAAGGATTATGCAATAAAATGGAGACAACAGGAGAATTATTTTCCTTTTATTGTATTTCCCAGTGCAAGTGAAAGGACTCTACATGCATTTTTTCATCATTTTCCCACGGTCATTTAGAATAATCTCTTGGAAGCATCAAACCTAAACTTCATTCCTTCAGGAAAAAATTGCCCACTCATGCATTTGTTTTGTTATGTTCAGTTTTTCATGTGAGCTTAGGCAGTGCTACTAGATGGAATTTATATCTGACCTTGGGAAAGCCAAAGCTTATTTGGGTAAACTGCATACAAAGAGTTAAATGAGTTGCACAAAGCAGATACCAAAAACATGCAGTGAGATGCCAAGTCTGGCAGTTACAGCAAGTCCTCTACGTCAGAGTAAAGACTGCAAGATACATTTTAAAATCACCCAGGGAAAAAAATGCATGCTCTTCTAATATGGGTCAGAAACGCTAATTAGCTGGGATTATTTCTCATGATCTGTAACTCAGCAGTTCTCCTGCAGCCTCCTTGCTAGAGAATCTGCATAAAAATAGCAACAAACAGCCTCCGAATCCTTCTAAACACAAGTTGGGCTTAAATTCATCTCCCATGGTGCTTCCCTGTGACAGTGTGATGGCAGCAACGATTAGATAGGGCTGGCACTTCGCACCATGTGTCACTCCTCATTATCCAACGAGAGCCTCTGTGAGGAGCAGAAGATTAGGTGCAGTGCGTGTAATCAGGCTAAATCTTTTGCTACCTCCACAGAGCGACAACAAAGTGTAAGCGGCTCTCCCCTCTCCACAAACCCTTCACTGATTCCTCCAGGCTTGTCAGCCTGCAGGTTTAATTACCTCAACGGCAGCTGCAAAACCACATGGCGGAGACCATTTCCAGGTCGAGGTTGGTTCTGGACTACAGTCTTGTACTTCTTGCTTCCTCTGAGGAGCAGATGCAGTCCTATTTACACAGCCTTAAACCAACATGCAGAAGCATCTCTTTCTCCCTTCTGTACAGATGCTAAAGGTTTTCTTTCTAAGTTTCAGTAGATCCTCTTTAATTCCCCCTAATGGATTTCACAATCCCTGCAAATAAGCAAGTGAATTTTGGAAGTGAATGCACATAATGAAAAAGCAAGGTGAAAAAGAAGGCTCTGCAGCATGGACTGGATTTTGATGCTTGCCGAATTAGTTTTAGTACTTCTTAGTGTGCCAGTCAATGTTCAACAGCGTGGTTATTAGAAATGGAGGTCTGGTAATGAGATCTGGTGAGCCTTGTGGAAAAAAGACAACCATTTTCTGGTGCCAATTATGATCAAGAACTACTTGGGCTTTCTGCGTGCTTTCAGAAATGAATTGCTCCTCAGATCTGAAACAAGAGCACTGGCTTGTTGGGAGAGAGCCAGGTCACACTGGGTGAGAAGCAGACACCTGGCTACATGAAGTGATTCATGCACACTGGCCACAGAAAAGAAAATACATAGCTGGCTTTGTGGAGGAGCCAGCTATGACTTACAGGCTTCCCAGACTGTCCCAGATGTGGGTTGCCTGGGATCAGCCCTTGTGTTGGAGATATGCATGCGAAGCATTAAAGGAGGCAAAACGGGCAACTACCTACCATGCATGAGAAACTACAGACCATGGAAAAGTGAACTGACAAAAGCAATTTTTTCTGTGCTTGCCAGCAGTCACGGTTTCCTGTTACAACTGGTAAAATGGCAGGCATGATGAATGGAAATGCTTGTGTTTCTCCAGAGGGCTAGGGCGCTAATGAGGGGTAGGAGCAGCAAATACTCCTGTCTACTTAAGAAAATAACCTAAAGTTGAGGGAGGAGTGTGGTGGCATGCAGGGAAGGCAAGGGGCAGTACTCTGATGGTGGCTGTAGTCAGCCACTGTGGACAGCCCTGCTCTGTCCTGCCAACACTGTCGCTTGTCGCATTCCCACACCACAGACCATGCAATTCGGTCACGGTGGGATGAAGCACCTCTAGGGATGATTCTTGCACTGTTGGGAGATGCAATCTAAGTTCTCTCTGACTTTTGTGTCATACCAAACGTGTATCAGTGAGACTCATATTGTTACTACTTGGATAGATGGGTGTAGAACCCCCATCCCTGAAATATAAGGCTGCTCCTCTCTCACGAGGAAGAACAAGCCAGGCAGTGTCCTGGGCAGAAGACCTGGATTCCAACCCAGGTTGCATCTCACTTAAACTGCTTTAAAAAAAGCAGCCTTGCATTTTGCAGAGTCAACTGCAGCTACTGTCACTGTGTGCTGAGTCAGGCCTGCATGCAGAAATAGCATTTTCCACCGTGCAGAGGTAAATGACTGCATTCAGCACAGTGCTGGGCCTATGCAATGATTTGGGAGGAAGAAGGGGTTTCCATACTACTCTGACTTGCCTCGTGTCCAGGTCTGTGGGCTCTGAGGAACATTTCCTCCTTCCCGGCAAGAGGCTGTGGCCTTGCACTAGCTGGGAGGCAGGCACTATTTGGCAACAGCAGATGCAAACATTTCCCAGACCCTGGGGGAAAACATTTAGTCACACAAAAATCCCAGTTGGTTGCTTCATACTTAAACTGCTGCCCTGTGCAGCTGAAAAGTTAATTTGGGAAAAATGGCAGGATGACAAAGTAAGGAAAAGATGGTTAAATGGCCTTAATTTTATTTATAACAATCGATGTCTTTGGTGGATGTAGTAATACTGGACATACCCTTCATTTAGAACTCTACCATTTGATCTTTGCAGTCACAGAGCATATGTTTCTGTGTACTGAACATCAGAACAGAAAAAAAAAAAAAAAATCCACTGCTGACTGTCTGCTCAGGAATTGGGCTTGAGCAGGAAGAATGTATCAAGTGAAATGTATGTTTTTATAGGTGGCAATTTCTCCTTCTTTGTTTTCTAGCATCTAAACAGTCATTTCTATTCTGTGCGTGTTTGCTTTTCTATATGAAAATTATAACCATGATGAGTATTTCTACTGTTGTGCTAATTGCAACTGACCCACAAAGAGAATATTTGTTGTTTGGCATTTATTAAATGTCACTGGTTTTCCAGTCTTGCAACTTGACCCACAAGCTGAAGACCTCTGAGCTCCACTGAACCCTTGCCAGGATCATGGCCATTTATTGCATCCTTCTCAGGGTGGGAATCTGCCTCTTCTGCGTGTGCAACCACTGTGATACCACCATAATCTGAACTATTGGAAACTATGCTTTGGCTAGGCTGGTGAGAAGAACTACTTCTGTGCTATGGCATACCTGTTACTGATCAAGCTGAGACCTGACTGCTGAAACAATCCCCCAGGAGGTATTATTGCTTCACTTTCCTTAAATATCACATGCAAACAGGTAGGTTCTTCTGATGACCAGACAGGTAGTCTTGTCTGTGAAGAACAGTACACCATCATTACGGGAAGGCAGAGTGGTAAAGCAGGACTACAGATGCCCCAATGTACAAATCATCATATAAAGCCTCTTTTCTACTGTTCGGGTGTGGAAAACACAGATATTCACTACCTAGATCATATTTCATTGTTATATCATGACCCTAAAGGTGAATGTTTTTCATGGACAAGTAGTAGAGATGTTCAAAAGCCAGAATATGGGAAAGGCAATAATAGTTTTGTCTACATAGGTAGCTAAGCCTACTCTCCATATCTGAAAAATACCTGAGACATGTGTACATGTTTGGCCATTCACAATCTGAAATCTTTCTGCTGTTGTGGTGATGCTGTAGGCCCTCCACATGGTCTTTGTGGGTAGAAAAAGCATCCAACTCTTGAGTACAAATCATGCTGTGTTCACATATAAGTCAGTTTTAGAAGTTGTATGGATACACAAAACCTCTTCCCACAAACAGATGTTTGGGATCTTAGACAATGAGCTGTGGCTCAGCACTCATTCTCATTACATGAGCATGGAAATCCCAGAGAAACTGGGATATGGCCACCTTCTTAAGCATCCTGGTATGCCTGATGGAAGCACAATGTCTGTCAGTTTCTAGAGGCCCCTTAAAAAGCTGCTGCAGATGAAAATGTAATATAACACATCCAAGAGAGCAGTGGAAAAAGTACATTTTACAGAAATATTCTAAGGTCTTCAAGTCTTGTGTGTGAAGTCGTTAGGAAGGTGTAACAACCATCAAGATAAGGTTATCACTTCTCAGATAAGACAGCATGGTTTGGCTAGGTTCAGTATAGTGTTCTACTTACCAGCTAGGTAAAAATTGTTAGCACTAGCACATCATATTTTGTACACAGGATTCCTGTGCAATAGGCTGTATGAGGCAGGCCTCACTTTATGCGCACAACACCTGAAAGCCAGGGGAAGAACTGCAAGGCCTGACCAAGGAGATGCACCTGATGTGCTTATCAGAGACTTGTACAGCCCCTTATGTATGTGGCTGGCCCATGAAAGCATAGGATTTGGAGGTTAAACAAAGTAAAGTTCAGCACGTCAGTCAGACTGAAAATAGTCACATATCTGGCCTCTTCTTTATTCTGTCTTTTATTTTAGAACAGACTAATACAGACCTGCTGTGTCCTTTGGAGGACTCCAACACCAGAACCACCTTCAAATCTTCGTTGCTGTCCGAGGGGCAGGTTGTGGGGCAAGAGGTGGACAATATGGTATTGGTAGTACAAGTGCAAATGTAGCTGGAAATTGCTGTCTTCGGGGTTGATTCGAAGTGCTGATCACTGCAAAATTACCGTGCTGCGTAAGCTGATGACAGCATCGATAAATCCAGGAAAGTGTCACCACGTGAAGAGAGAACTCAAACTTAACCCACATGTTGCAGTGCTCTCTGTGCCTTACCCAGCTTCCTTTCACAGACGGCTGAGGGGGTTTCATAGCCACCACTTGTTTGCATATTTTGGGGTTTCTTATTGTTGCTATGGTAATACTTTAAATTTGTATCCTGAAACTTACCTTGTTCTAACCTGCTCATTGTCTAGACAGCCCATGCTGGAGGAGAGAAATTATACATGCTATAGAAACTGCAGCCTGGATTCCTGGCTTTTTTATAGAACCAGACAAACAGAAAGTACTTGTCCTACTTTCTAGTCAGTAAGCTGAAATTCTGCATGTTTAATTATAAATCAAATAATTGACTACAAAGCTATTGTGGTATAGCCTTCCATGCTGTTGATGGTTTTAATTGCAAACTGTTACATGACGTGCTTCAGTGACAAAGAATGAGCCCTGAAGTGGTGGAGAAAATGTCCTACTTTGACACTATTTTTACTGTTGGGAAACTTTCCGGCACCTCATTCCTCTCCATGATGGACAAGAACAAAAGAACTGGAGGCCACACAAGATGGCAGTTGGGACCAGGCCAGAGGTCCATTTGTCCAACATTCCTGGGGACAGCCCAGGAACTTGCTGCAGCCCGTTTCCGCTGCCCCTTTCTTGGGGCCCACCCTCCTGAAAGTCTCGATCAGGATCACGAAGGTCACCCCCTTTCAGATCCCCAGACTGCAGCTTGCATGGCTCACCCTGGAGTTGGGGATGAGGCAGACCATGGTGTATGCACTGAGGGCTTTCCTCACATGAACTGGCACCTCTGGCTGGTGGTTATGGAGGGGAGTGAGTAGAGGGTGATGCCAAAGCTCCCAAACTCCACAGTGCCTGCGGTGCCACTCATTGCATGAAGAGGACCTTTCTCCTCACCCAAGCCACAAGGGTCCTAGTGGCCCCCAACCCTCTGTAAAACACCTTAAAATAACAACCTTTGATGGCAGGGGCTGTAAGGAGAATCCCCACAGATGTCAGAGGCTCTCCTTCCCTCAGGACATCCAGTGGTGCCAGGTCCAGGGTTGATACACTTTGACTCCTCTGGGAAAACAGGGCACATGCTTCTGCTGGGCCAGACCATTGTCTCTTGTTCTCCCACCGTGCATCTCACGGAAGTGCACCGTCTTCTCAGTAACGTCCTTGTAGATACTGGAAGGTGTCTCTGAAGCCACCTCTTCTCCAGTCTGAACAAGCCCATATTCCCAGTAACTCCTTATGGGGCAAATGTTCCAGTCGGGTAGCCCTCTGCTGAACTACCACCAGGTCATTGATGAGTTTCCTGTGTTGGGCCCCAAAACTAGTACTTCAGATGTTGTCTAACTAGTAACAAGTCAGTGGAGATAATTACCTTTCTTGGTCTACTTGATGCAGCCCCAAATGCTTTCTTCTTCCCAGATACTACTGGTAGAGGCACTCGCTGTCCCCCATGATCACTGCATGAGGTGAGGGCTGCCCTGGGTCCCAGAGCCCTCCCTGTTTGATGGAGAGCAGACCTTCCATCTCTCACCTTGGCTCCACAGAGCTCCCACTGCCCATGTTCCTCCCCAGCATGGGGCCCAGTTTCTGGGGGCTGCCTCCAGCTGAGGACTTCCCCACCTGCTCCACCAGCACTCTCTCTTCACTCCAGCATCCTTCCCAGACACAGAATGGCAAGATCTCTCACCATGGAGACATTGGAACTACTGGGACCACCCATGGAGAGACTGCGTTAGAGAAACCATATCTCCATTGTTGGGCTCTAATCTGAAGGAGGCATCAGCATGCCAGAGAGACCTCAGTGGAGGACCAGTGAGGTAGACAGATAGGGCAAGAACACTTGTTGTATGAGAGGCTGAGGCAGCAGGACTTGTTTGTCCTGGAGAAGAAGCCACAAAGGAGGGATCTATTTGCCATCTGCAACTATCGAATGGGAGGGTGTTGAGCCAGGCTACGCTCAGAGGAGCACGGGGAAAGGACAAGAGGCAATGAGCAGGAACTACAGCAAGAAAAATTTTCATCAGATACAAGGAAAATATTATCACGGAAAGGCCGACTGATCACTGGAACAGGCTGCCCAGAGATGTTGTAGGTTGTCCATCCTTGGATACACTCAAAACTGAACTCCTGAAGTCCCCTTTAACATGAATTTCTGGTGGATTTTATAACCTGGAAAATTCTTCACAGAGTGTAATATGGGTGTTTTCACTGAATTGTGTCTCTTCAGCAGTGAGAAAAGGGACCCTTTGTGCACAACTGTGCCAAGCAGCAGCCCCTCCATCAGTTCCTCCAGCGGTCCTGTCTGCCCTTTTCCACTCATCCAACTGTTTCTGCCCTCCCCACTGAACACCCCACCAGGCTGCAAAGGATTATCTAGAGGAAGATTTTGAGAGGGTGCTTGTATAGCATCTTGAGAACATTGGAACGAGAAAGACGAACGAGATTTTCCCTTAGTAGAGTAACCTGAGCCAGAAATGATCTTCACCTGGGCTGGAGCCAGGACCTACCACGTGCTTGGAGCAGGGTGATGAGTGCTGATGGGGAAGGGCCATCAGTGCTCTGGTGCCCCAGAAGGAGGAAGGGGAGAAGGCAGGGCAGTCACAGCTGCCGGAAATGTCTCAGAGGTAAAAGGCAGTGCTGGGAGCAGATGCCTGATGAAGGTAAGGGCAGCTGCATCTTCAGCAGGTCAGGAGAGGTGGGGAGGTGAGACAAGTTGTGTGTTTTGTGGCCAGAGCTGCAGAGGGACTTGCTGCTAGGAGAGAGAAGTTGCAAATCTCTCAAAGTAATTTTTTCTCCCCTCCAGTGCCCAACTCTGCTCATCCCTGTGAATCTGTCCCTGCCTGGAAGGCCCTCTCAGAAGCAGCTGTAAACTTATTTGCTTTCTTCTCCTTAGAAAAGAAATATTGAAACCTACTGCCAAGATGGACTGAAAAACACTCCTTCAACCCACAGACAGGAAGATCTGGAGCCTTTCTTTGTTGAACACAGAGACTGAGTGGGGCCAATTACCTGCAGTGACAAATGGTGTTAGAGTGAGTCTTTGGGCAGAATAAATGTAAAATCCTCCAAGTCAGCTATGACATCTTTCAGGCATATTTAGTCATTGAAGCTGAATATCCCCAGCTGTGTTAAACTGTTAAGCTGTTGAGTTTCTGTTTGCAAGCCACTGACAAAAAGTAAGCTAAAATAGTCTTGCTGTGCCTGCTCTTGCCTAGCATTGCTGAGGGAAATGAAACTTAAAGCCTGGACCGATTCAAGTTTCTTGGAAAAACACCCTTGTCCATGCCAGTGCTGTGTTCCAGTACCTTTCTGCTGCAGCAGTTTTTCTTTAGCAGCGTCTAGGGCTGTGAACCTGTGTGCTGCACTCCTTAAACAGGGGCAAGTGAGCTGCTGCTTTATTATGTAGTGGAGTCCCTCTTGAATCTCGCTCTGCTAAGTGCACTGATGTGTCCGTGCACAACAGGTCACCTCCATGCTGAGGGAACTTTTCTGGTCTTGCATTTTTTTAAATAACAAGAGATATCCTTTTTCCTTTCTCTTGTGTAGAACAGCAGTTTCTAGGCACTATAGACTTTAAATCATCTTTTTTTTTTCTTTTTTTTTTTCTTTTCCAGCCGTTGTTTCCCTGCAGCCCCAAGGGCAAGTGATGCTGGCCGCTGTGTTGTGCGAAACACTGTTGCTGTGATCTGTATACATAACTGCAGAAACCTTTGTTTATTAATCTCTGATTAAAATCCTGAGTAATTTAGATGCAAATTAACTGCTTTGCTTATGATCCTGGCTAACGGCCAGGTTGGCCCTTGGCGTGGCAGAGCTGGCTATTGTCCCTGGCAGCTTTGTCACTGTCAGGCCTCCAATACCTCCCCAGCAAACCTTGCTGAAGACTCCTGAGCCGAATGCTAAACCTCCGCAAGGCGCAGAGACAGCCCACGCCAGCCAAGGGTAGGAGGCAATGGTGCTGTGTCAGGGAGGGCTGGGTGAAACCTCTCCCGCTCAGGTGGGACCAGGCATCCCCCGTCCCAACAAAGCCCCCATTGCGCAGCTGCTGAAGCCTGCACGTTCTCAGCACATGTTTTTGAGGGGCTGCGGACCAGATTTCAAATATCTCCCCCTCCTTTCCAGGCCTGGTGACAGCTGGAGGGAGCTGATGCTAGAGACAGAGGCAGACCTGTGGTGGTTGTTGCTGTGTTTCTGCACTGCCTGTAGAGCATCATTGCTGCTTTCCTAGTGCAACAACTCCATTTGTTATTCTGCTATTTGAAGTAATTAATTTTTTAAAAGTATCTTCAATTTCTTGATTCTTTTTCCACTTTTTTTAATGTGAAAACTTTTTTTTTTTTTTTGATGTATGCATACAAGGAAAAAAACAGTGGAAAGGCCATCTTTCTTATTGTTGTTAAGGAAACTATACCGTCCTTACACATCCCACCAGCAGCGTGATGATCTGCTGGTGTCCAGCCAAAAAGCACCTGCAAACTGCTGAGGCTGTGTCCGGTGCAGTGCTCTCCCTCAGGGGTGCAGCCGCGCAGCCAAAAAGGCTGTGCCGCTTGGATGGCAGGGCGAGTGCCGGGTTGGAAAGCCAAGCACCATTTTTCATTACAGATTGCAATCTCTAACTGACCAATTCCTAATTAGCGACCCGTGGTACAGGCATAGGAAGGCACTGTAAGGAACAACCACTTCTGAGACCAGCGGTGCTGATGAAGCGTGCAGACGCCTGAGCTGCAAACCTTTTGGTGCCTAGCAGGGGCTTCAGCCCTGAAGAGGGGGTCTGTGTACCCAGCGACTTGCCTGTTCTTCCGAGGCTGGTCGGTAGCTCTCGTAAAAGATGTTTCTCTCCCCACAGACTGCAAGTCCTTATAGGTAGAACAATCCTATTAAAGGCTTGACTATTTTGCTATTTAGTGTAGTAAGTTTTTTAAAAAGCAAAACTTCTCTGAATTTTTTAGGAAAATATAATGGTGGGAAGTAGCAATCAGAAACACAGGCTTCCACAAATCACACTGCAAAAATCACATTAAATCTTGCAATAAATGGGCTTGACTCTTCACAAATTCTTTCATATACCGGAGAGCTTTCCATGAAACCCCCCTACTGGGCTCTTAAAAGCAAATTTACAGAATTTCTGAGTGTTTGGATTTGATCCAAGTTGTGCTATTGAGATATAATGCTCAAAAAAATCTACTGCTGTTTTATCTTACACTGATAATATGATCGAATTTGATTGTTATTTTTTTCCCTTAACTGCATGAAGTGAATTAGTCTGGCTAGAAGGGAGTTGAAAATAGATCATTGGAACCAACTGAAGCAGGTACCCCTTAAGAAAATAAGCTCTTAATTCCCTAGGCAATTCCCAGAACTGGGAAGGAAACAGTAATACTTCGTGAGGTCTGAGCCAGTGAATAAAAACATGCCCTATTTTTCCCCACATGGGCACTGAACTGGGAAGTTCCTGCTTCAAATTGTGTCACCGACCTTGGGAGCAGTTTGGAAAAGCTATTTCCAGAGCTGAATTCCTTGATTTTCCACCTTTAGTCAAGGTCAGAGCTTGGGAGGTACATGGCAGCTTGGAAATAATCAAGTTACGCTGAATAAATCTTTCAAAAATGCTTTATGTGGAAATAAATGAGGAAAGGATACCTTCTCTTCTAAGATATTTGCTTGTGTATTAAATACTTTCCACTGTCTCAGGAGAACCTGGCAAGCACACACAGTCCAATGCATATAGTTTGTCAAAGCCTAATGAACTCTTTAGTGGATGTTCTTTGTGGCTTTGTGGGGATTAGGCTAGCAACCACATTTGTGCTTCAAGGTGAAATGAATCAGTCTCCACAGGCAACCTGACTTCCGGAGTGTTTTCATGTGAAAATCTCTCAAAAAATTTTATTCTCTTCTTTCGCCTTCTTTCCACTCACCCTCCTCTCCCTTGTGCATATATGCACTGTTGGCACAGCTATCCAGTTTTTTTTTCAAGGAGTTTCACAAATGTGAGAAGCAGGAGTGCACCTGGCAACAAAAATATTTCCTATAGCGACATCTCCTCTCCACTGGGCAATCATTGTGCAGTGACAATGGTCCAGGGACGTCTGGTCTGCAACTCCGCTCCCCTCCATAGAACATACATACAAACAAAACAAACAAGCAAACAAGTGAAACAAAACGAAACAAAACAAAAAAACAGAAGAGATGATTTCCTGGAAAAGAAAAAAAAAAAAATTCTTTATGTGAAGGAAGGGAGCTCAAGCACAAAACACACATCCTGTAGAAATTATTCATTTTCCTCAGAGGTAGGGAACTGCACTTCCCCTGAAAATTTTGGAAGAAAACCCAGACAGTATGTGTACGCAGAAATAAATCTTCTACTCTCTTCTAAACTACTTGACAGCATCCGCAGCGCAGCTTCACACACCACTTGCACCCCTTTGCTTTGGTTGTTGGAAACCCAGTCCCTGTGTGGGTGTACTTTCTGAAAATCTCCCACTGCTGCCTACATTCATTTCTCCAGTTGTCCTGTCTGTCACCTGAGCTGTGCTGGTGCTGGACACAAAGGCAGCATCATCTTCCTGAAGTAGGACAGGTCTGAGATGGGTTAGGATTTTTATTTATTTTTTCTGTATGACTTGTTCTTACGGTTTGTTTCTCTGGGCAGAAATGCATGGTATGGAGCAGCACGGCAGTTGAGGGGGTGAGATGCTGAATGTATGTTCTCCAGATGTTCCGTTCGCCAGCTGGGGCAACGGGAGATTAAATGCTCTTGTGCTCAAAGACTGGGCTTGGGCAAATCCTGCTAGGTTATCAGGAGGCATGTGAAGACGCTCGTGCATTTGTGATGCCAGGATGGTTGAATAGGTGTTTTTGCAGAAGTGCTATGGCAATGAGTCCATTTAACTAGATCCACAGCTAGCTGCAGCTGGCAGCAGGAATGGCAGGGCAAGGACCAAAGCGGCTTGTGTGTCACAACCTGTTTGTTGACCATCCCTTCTCCGTGCTAAAGCATCAGGTGACCATCTGTCTGTGGGGAGCAAAGTCTTCACGTGTTGAGTCATGACGCTCAAAGAGAAAAGAGCAAGCACCCGTAGAGCTAAATACTCCACTGTACTGAAAGGAACAGACATGGTGTCATCAGGCTTAAGGACTATATCTTACAGCATTTCTCTCACCCTGGTAATAGCCCAAGTGCGTAATCATACCCCAGTAACAGCAAAATATCTTCTGCCCCATTTGCAGCATAAGCTACGTACCACAGAAGAAAGCTGCAGGGCATCTGGGTGATCTTTTTTTTCTGCTTGTGCCTTCAGCACCCAACACACCCGTTCCAAAGCAGCTACCGCCTCCGAAGCAGCAGGGTGCTGTGGCATCCACAGCCTTTCCTTTCTTCTCCACTTGAAAGGGATTTTGAATGGGTAAGACCAAGGCACTTATTACAAATCACTTCTAGGTTTCATTGGCTGTGGTGCAAGTCTCTCCGATTCCCTCTCTTGTCGTTTCAAACTCCCTGTGATTTGTGTGGTCTGACCCAAATCTCCAAACCACAGGAACAAATCTGGGGGAGAGTACAAGTCCCTTGCTGTTCTGCATGTCTCCAGAATCTCCTCTTTGTGTGCTTTTATAGTTATGATTCAGTATTGTGCTCAAGTCTCATTGGTTGTACTTCTCTTCAATGCATGTAACCACGCTTTCCATTTCTTAGAGCATATTATTGTTATTATTATTATTATTATTATTATTATTATTTGTGAATGCTGATTGTGCCCCAAGTTATTCTGGGAAATAACTGCAAAGCAGAGTTTTGAATTTGCCGAGATAAATGACTCTGGGTGCCCAAGAAGAACAAGCTTTTAAAAGTCTGAAAGGCTTCCAGAGGGTGGGTGCGCATCGTGTTCTCAAAAAGCTGCAGGACTGCACCGAGCTTCGAAGCATTCCGAATTGTTAGTGATTGCCTTAAACTCCCGCATATGCACATGCCAAAGGCCCCTGGCTGTAATACATGCCACGGGATATATTACACTATACGTGCCATAAATCTTACAAACTAGGTTTGAAAGGACTGTGAGAGATGGTCTTGCCCAGCATTTCTCGGAGTTTCTCACCCGTGCCTCTGCTCAGTCCCTTAGGGTTGCTTTTTTTTTTTTTTTNTTTTTTTTTTTTTTTTTTTTTGCCTTGCAGGCGACTGCAGCTCCGGCAGGGCAGTTTGTGTGGTTCAGAGCACCTCAACGGCTTCCTGCAGGTCTGACCCCTTCCCTGCCCAGGAGCAGGATCAGCTTGTACCTAAGCCATTCACAACAGATGTTCGCCTAAGCCGTTATTCAAAAACAAAAGAAAAATGATGGAGATATAACAGTTTCCCCAGCCAACCTATCTAGTGCTTAACCATCCTTATAATTAGATTTTTTTTTCATGTTTATCCTAAATCTCTTTTGCGACTATCTAAGCCCATTATTTCCCATCCTGTCATCAGTGAACACGGAGAACAAAATTATTCCCTCATAATTGCAAATAACTTTGATGTATTTAAAAGTTGTTATGGTCTCCCTTCAGTCTTGACTTCTCCAGACTAAACAACCCTATTTCCTCTAGTCTTACTTCATAAATCGTGTTTTCTAGATCTCTAATTGGTTTTGCTACTTTGGAGAACTGGATTTGGGCCATCAGTTTTTTTCTTTTTCTTAAAAAAAAAAAAAAAAGTGTTTCAAACTAAACAAAATATTCCAGCTGAGGCCTTAACAGCCCTGAGCAGACCAAAGGTATGTCAAACTGCTTATAACTGTTGCTCCTAGTGCTGTACCCCAGTACGATGCTTGCAGTCCCTGCAGCAGCAGGACATTTTTGGCTTCTTGTGCCACAGTCACCCCTGGGTCCTTTTCTGCTCTCTGGCACTCTGCCCTCGTGTTCTGCATCAGTCCCCTCTCCATATACAGGCCACTTGCTGTCTGACTAGCAGGGCAAATGGAAACCGTGGCATTAAGGGCATTGCACCCCATCTCCTCCTGACTGCTGCAGCGGAGCGAGATCCTCCCGAGCCTGTCCCCAGCGCCCAGACACAACTCAGGGGCTTGGCAGCCGGGCGGGGGCGGCCCCCCTCTCTCAGCACGAGGCACGGGGTTGCAGTACGTCGCCCTCTACCCCCCTTCCGCCGATGACCGGTTGCCTCCCCTCCATACGTTCCCCCACGCTGTTGTCTCTTGCCACGGGGGCTTGGCTCTTTGAAGCAGGAACCAGCCTTATGTTCTCTCCCCGTGCAGTGCCTGGCGCTTGATCCATGATTAAAGATCCTGAATGTAACGGCAACAAAAATAATGCTGTCTATACAACTGAGAAGCTCCTGTTTGTGGCAAAATGGGAAAAGAGTGGGTTTTATGGGTGTATTAAACTTTCCTTTTGTGGCTCTAAAAACCGTAATCGAAGGCAGCTTTTAAAATTGAACTGCTATTTCATTAGGAAAATACTCTTTCGCTGAGGAGAATGGTGCATCCCTCTCTGTAAAAATGTCACATTTTCACCTGGGGCAAATTCATGGAAATTTACAAAGATTTACAACAAGAAGCAAAGTTTTAATTTCCATGAATATGCCCCAGGTGAAAATGTGACATTTTTACAGAGAGGGATGCTCCAGTTTTGCTGAGAGAGGCAAAAAGGCCTTTTTGTAAAAAAAAAATGGCAACGGCAAATTTCCGCTTGTGAAAAATATCTATCCCTTTTATTGAAATAAAAAAAAGAAAAAAGGAAATGAAGTTCAGCTCTTGCAAGGCTGTATTCCCCACCTTCTGATCTGCTTCTGTCACTAACCACTGTGCTCAAAGGTGTAGAGTGAAACTTTGCCGTGCATTTAATTTACAAGTGCACTTCAGAAAAACGACTTCTTTTTGTGATGGGAATGGGTAACTTTACCATTAAAGTGTCAGCTTTGCTGGCACTAGTATTGCTGTATATTCAATGGTTATCATGAGCCAGCTACTGCAACCCTAATTCTTTCAAAACTTCCACTAAAATTGCTTCAGGATACAACCATGGAAGAATCTATCAAATAATGTCATTTTGTAACAAAAACAAAATAAAATAAAAGGGCAGTGCTTTCTGCTAGCTTTTTTCCAATTCAGTCATTGATTATTCAGCCCGTCCCAGACACACTACAGGCGACTAAACCTTTATTTCCAAAGTGGCAAAAGGAGAAGGAGTGGACTTGCACATCTGGGTTGCATGGGGATGGCCGTCACTTACAGAGAACAAAGTGTCCCTTGTCACACCATTTTTCTTGACTGGTCTCCCTGTGGCAAAGAAGAAGAAAGTAGGGGTGACCACGGAGACGTGGCAAAGAAGATGGTCCCCCTGGAATACTCTTGGACAGTTCTCCGACTGTCTGGCACCATTAATTAAGACATCCTAATCCTGGGTGGGCTCTCAGGGTTTTCATAAGGCTCAGGAAGTCTTTCTCACCTCTAAGAGTTAATGCTTGTAATCTGTCCCATGACAGAAAATCTGCATGGTCCGTTTGTCAGGGGCAGAGGAAAGATTTGTTCCCACAGCCCCTGGAACAGACCAGGCAGGTCCTTCCATGAACCAGCAAGCCAGAAGATACTGAGCGCATCGATCTGCTGAGGGGCTTTTCCTGCCCACTGCAGATCTCATCTCATTTTCCTGCTCAGGGATCTCCAAAAAGCTCTTGATTTCACTCCAGCCTGAAAGAAGAAGGGGTGTCCCAGTTAAAGGACTGTTGCTTCAGTCCTTTGCTGCCTTCCCACTCTCCTGCCCTCTACCACCTTTGGCAAGGGTGGGAAAGTTCCCTCTCAGCTGCACGGCCAGAACCAGCAGCTCTACCAGGAGCCTGGGCACCAGGGCAGTCTGGGAAGCCAGAGGAAGCTGGCTACACCAGCCTCTCCCTCTCCTTCTCCATGGGCTGCTATGCAAGGTCTGTGTGACACAGGGCTGGACTGGAAAGAAAAGATCAAAGCGGACATTTCTACTTGTAGGAGGTGCCCCTGCTTTCATCCAGGGACACATCCAGGCAGGGCAGGTTTTAGCTTGCCCTTGTTGCTGTGCTGTAGCTGGACAGCTGGAGATCCAGAAGGAGGGTGTTTGCTGTCTGAAGTCCAGCTGCTCTACTCTGAAGCTTCTACTCAATGTACGTGCCTGTGACTTTAGCAGAAGTCCCTGTGTGCCTAAGCTCTTCCTATTGCCCTCTCAGCTGTAAGGAAATGAGAAACTCATGCTAATGCCAAAAAGAGGTCACTGAAGTACAAAAAGAAAAAATCCCAGCCAGCGATCCATGCACCCCAGGAAAATGGCACCCTGTGTTCCCAAACTGGCACAGTCCTAAAAGCTTTATTAAAATTGGTATTTGATTTGGCATGTAGGTTCACTCTTACGCAGTGCAAATCCATAAAATGAATCAGTATAAAAATACCCTTTATAGCAGAGTTGTCTCTACCCCCTTAGAGTTATTAGAAAATTAAACTCAATAATTACTGGCACTCCAGCTCTGCGGTATGTATCTGTTCAGGGAGCAGGACTCCCGCTAACCCTTCCTCCCTTGTGCAGCTCACCCCCTGTGGCACGGGTGTGAGCACGCGGGGTGTCCCCTGTAGCCCATCTGTCACCCCGCACATACAACCATGGCTGCAGGGGCCAAGCCGTGAGGCCATGAAACCAGAGGAGTCCAGTGGCCCCCGCCATGAAGCTACTCACTTCTGGCTTTGCAGGTTCGCAGCTCAAGGAAGAGGAGCCGCGGGCCAGGGGTGCACAGGCAGGCGGGGAAGGACTTGTGCTTCCACACTGTGGTCACAGGATGGCCACAGGGAGCGAGGACCAGCAATTTCCATCTCTGCCTACATCACCCACCTCTGGTGCCTGGGCTGAGACATGCGCTCGATTAGTGCTGACTCAGCGCTCTTTGTGAAAATTTCCCACACTCACCGCAGTGGTAGGGCAAGAAGAGAAGATCAGCTCAGATCTTTGCAACTGAAGAGTTAACTATACTTCCCATTGATTATTGGCTTTTAAGCACAGATCCCAAGCAGGATTTTTGTGCTGACCTCCAAATCAAACTAAGAGAAATCAATAGAATTCAGGTGCCAAAAGAAGACAAATCTTTTTGAGGACTTGGATATTAGTTTCTAAGCCAGCCAGTAAGAGGATGTTGCACGTTCACTGGTGGCTAAATAGAGTCAGTAGGTCTGGAAACCCAGGAGAGTGAAATATTTACAGCCCATAGCCGTGGCGTTCCCATAGGAACAAAGAGAGCAGCAAGACAAGTTTTTGGTATTTTCAGCACTGCACTGCCTTGCCGTGCCTGGAGAACTAACTGATAGGGTATAAGAGCCTTCTCTGTGCTGCAATAGCCACCTTTCCTCCCCAGTGCTTCAGGAGTTGCACCGCTAGCCTGCTACGGATCCTGAATTTGCTAGGGTAGATGGCTGAGGCCATGGAGAAAAATGCATTATTATTTTACTTAAATAGTTTAAACTTCCCAGTACCAAATGCCCTGGGAGTCTGCAATTAATCTTACTGCACAAGAATAGTGACCACCCAACAGTATTACAGATAAATCTGTTAGGCAGTGTGCACACTCAGCCTGCCAACAGCAGTAAATAAATGCTTGTAAGTGAGCTCCAGCAGTAAATCAAAGCTACCAAAAAAAAAAAAAAGAAAAAAAAAAAGAAAGAAAAAGAACCGAAAAAATAACCAAAAAAACCCACCACCACCACAAGCCTTTTCCCCTTTGCTTCTGGAGTAAGTCCTCAACCTCTCCCCAAAATTATCCCTAACGAAAGGCTTCTGCAATATGTCTGGAGGGTTATCGAGTCCAAGTTATTTTGGAGCAAGGCAGGATTTAGTGAAAGTCATGTGTTGGCTGGCAGACATGACAGCAGCAGATCCCAGGACCCAATCCAGCCCCTGCCCATGGGGAGATCTTGCCTTGTGGGCAAGTATCTGTGAGCAAGGAGATCTACAGACAAGGAGATCTCCCTGCGGGGCTTCCCCAGCCCCATGGAGACCAGCTCAAGGGCTTTCCTGGGTCCCCCAGCAGCTTCCTCCTCCCTTTCTGCGTAGGAGAAAACCATTTGGCTTTGGTGTTGGCCTCAGCCAAGAGCTGCGTTGGAAATCTGGGTGGGATTCACTGTTATCACAGTGTTGCCTTTGGCAGTCCAATATTCCCTGCAAGGATTGATGTCTCTCCCTGCTGATTTGGCACTAGATCCCTCCTCTCAAGTGTTGTTGTATTCATCCTCTTGGGGTAAATGGGCTCAGGTCCAGCAGTAAACACATAAAGTAAAACATGAAGTATGCTGAACATTTTCTATTATCATAATTATTTAGAAATAATTTATTTACCTGGAAAGGCTTAGCTCATACTCAGCATCTGGTTTTTGGTCAGCTCCTGCTTTTTCTTTTTTTCTTTTTTTTTTTTTTAAACCAGTTCTCCAGCTGAGTAGACAGAGGAACAAACCAAGACCAAATGGTTTGCCAAAGGTCACACAGAGAATCACTGGCTCACGCAGGATTTATAGGGAGATTTGCCCTGGCTTCAGTCAGCAATTCATGTTGTCTCTGTTTGGGTTTGCTCTGACACTAGGGGTTCCTGGTTCAGCCTTGCCAGCTCATGAGACTTTCTCATGAGTCTATTAATATTTGCTGCTTCTCAGAAAGCCGACTAATTGCTCAAGAATTTCAGACTTGTAGTATGAATTAAGCTTCTAGCTGTGGTGACAGCAGAGCAAAAATAACTTAGAACAAAAGAAGATTGGCTTAGAAACTGGAGTAAAGTTGCCATTCTTTTAAAAACTCATAATTGTCTAGCCTGATTCCTGAGCTTTGGAAACCAGCCTTGTATTTTGTGACTACTTGAAGCTCTCTTCCTGTTGAGTTACTGATACTTCTGTGTTTCTTTACACCTTTTATCCTGAGTGTTGTGAATTGCTTTTTTCCCCTGCTCTTTGACATTTAATTCAGGGATGTTGCTCTACTTTTCTTTTTCAACTTCTGTACAATCTTGGATGGTATTTTTCTTGATGTATTTAAAAAAAAATGGGGAAAAGGGTGCTCTGTTTTGAGTTTTATATAATTTTATTTCTGCTCAAAGGGCTCCATATATCTCCTTCACTCACAGATTTCAGAAACCCTTAGCCCCAGACCGAGATGTCATGATATTCAGACATCCTAGGTACTTGCTAATCCCTTGCATTATATGAGATACACAGCTGCTCAAAACTTCTGAATCAGTGAACGTGGTGCACAGGACCAGACTTTTGGATAATCCAGCAAGCCACCCAGCTTCAGCTATCAGTACAATGGAGATCCCCATGCAAAGACATAAGTTTCTGACAAAGATAAGGGGATAGAGTTTAAATTGAATCTTACAAGCAGCAGCTATTTTTGGTTTTAATCTGGACTGCACTGAGTTAGATACAGATTTCAGCTCAGTGTCTATGCAAAATATACTGGCAGGCCTGAAAGTGCCCATTTGCCCTGTGAAAATCGCATAATAACCTTCCATCCTCCTTCCTACATAGACGCAGATCTTAACATCCCTGCAGTGTTAACTGCCTAGTACAGCACGTAATTATATACAGAGAATTATCCCTACACTATGATTAGCCAAATGCATTCATATGCATGTGAATTACTCTTTGTGCTGACACGGTGAAAGGCTGGAGGCCGCGTTTTTCTCAAGGGGATGGAGAGGAATGTGCTTGTGTGGTCCTCCAGGGGTATCACGCTAATGGGAAACGTACTTCTTGCATCTCGTCTGCCTGAAGCAGGGAGAGTAGCTGGAGCTGGAGACCTGCTCCGGGTGTGTGCCCTCTGAGCACCACCAGCTCTCAGAGCTGTACAGGCTGCATGCTACGTTGCTGTTAAGAAGATGGTGAATTGTTTTCTCTTCCTATGCCCAGCAATTTCCATGTGAGGGTCCTTGGGCCTGGTAATGGCACGAAACATTAATGCAAATGGCAGGGACTGAGCCTACAAAGTATGCTCAGCGGGTGGCACATCAGCTGCTGAAGAGAGAAGTACCAATGTGGAAAGTCCTGGAACTCACCTGATGGACCCATGAGGCTTTGCGTGCAGCACTGGGGAAGGGTGCTCTTCCTTGCTTCCCACAGCTTCAGCTTCCTACTCGTGTTGCAGCACCTTTTGCCACTTAACCAGGATGGGAAGGGAGAGGCTTTTTCCAAAAGCAATTTTATCCTCTTCCTGCTACAAAGCTCTTATGGAGAACTTGGCATGGAGAGCTGTGATGCCCTCTTGCTCAGGAGGTGACACAGGCCAGTCCTTCTAATAGTCCACAAGGTCCTGGAAAAGTAAACTTCTTTCTACTGAGGGTTCAAAGCTGTCTTTCAGGGGTGGCAGCTGCTGCTTGTGGGACTTCTGCCACTTTGTTAGCTTGGTCTCCTTGGGGCCATGAAGCTCCGGTTGGATTTCCTGCTAGCTTGCACATGCAAGGAAAGAGATGAGCCTTGCAGGTCTGATGTGGGGTCTTTCTCATAAGGGAATTAAGGGACATGCCACTTTTTCAAAGCACAATGGTTCTCTCTCACTTGAATTTTAAGTCTTGAGGATGGTCATTAGAGGGGGAAAATTAGTTGCAAACTAAATGAAATTGATACAGCTCAGTGCAACCATGAGTGTGGAAGGCTGTCACGGCACTGCAGGGTTGTCTATGGCAGAAAGGATGCTTCTGGGTGTGCGTCGGTGCTCGTTCTGCTAGAGTTTTATAATTTCAGGTGGTTGTGTATGGGCAAGCCCAAGGAACCAAACCTGCCTTCATTTTTGTGGTGAAAGTCTGCAATAATTTTGAGTAAGTTGCATGGCTACTATAAATTTCCCCCATTTTTTTCCTGGGTTGCTTCCTGTATGTGGTAGTGAGGCTAGAGGTTCACAGCTAAACATTATTAAAATATTAAGTATAATTTTCTGCTATATTATCTCTTTAGAAAGAATGTGCAGGAGATGGCACGCTATGTGAAATGTAAATACACGTATTCCAGTGAAAGCAGCTTCTCAAGGATATGGTGATCCCTGAATTATGTGCCTGGGGGTTATATCTTTGATTTAAAAGCTTTTTTTTTTTTTTTTCCTTTTCCTGGTCCACCCTTGCTAATTAGCAGACTAATCACTGGCAGCCAGCTACTACAGGCTGGAGCAGAAAAGAGGAAGTTTTTAAGCTGCAGACGTATCAGCCAGATCTGTGTAATTTCGTTGGTTTGGAAAAAAATTCAGATGCAAGCAAAGGTGCTGAGCATACAAATGCCGATCTGTATCTATCGATGAAGGTTATAGCATTGCAGGCACACGTGAGAACTTTGCAATCAAAGCAAATAAATGCTCGCAGAGTGAAAGCATTCCTTGTGTGCCAGTTCCCTTACTGCACTCTCACCCAGTTCTGGCCAAGGAGACCTATCACAACACAAGGCACAGAGGACTGGGCATACTGGGGAGGCACCTCCGTCGGTGACGCCGGTGTGTGACCAGCAGTGCCCACAGTTGTGTGGGATGGTGGGTGTCTTGTGTTGCCTGGGGGTGCCACCACAAGTGCCACATGGGGGTCTCCTGATGGCTGGCAGCCCTGCTCGCTGCAGCATTGCTTCCTTGCTCTGCCACGGCACAGCACACCTGCCTCTCTCCACCATGCTTTTCTGTAGATGGCACTGGGGGAAGCCATGGGAAGGCACCTGGGGTGGGGAATTAATGTTGCTTCACTCCACAGCTCTTGGCCACCCTCCCTGGCCACTTCTCCCTCACCTTCTGGATACCTGCTGGCTCAGACTGGAGTTCCTTGATCCTTGCTCCAAGAATAAATCATCCACAACTAAGTACATGCAGTGTTAAAAGAACTGAGAAGCTATTGAGCACTCTGGAAATACAGATAAATGAATTCAGCATGAAAAGAAGGATATTAATATGACTTACACTATTCATATGAACAGTCTTATGTCCATTTAATTACTTTTTAAAGCAGCATGGTTACTTCCCTAGGACTTTCTTACACATGTGGTGAGTAAAGAAACAGGTGATTTTGTAGAGCCAATTTAATGTTGTGCTTATCTCAGTTCTTTGCAAAGACTTCACAACTCCACTTGAAAATACCAGAAGAGTTAGTGTTCTGCACTTGTGGCAACTTTTGATGAGTCAACATTTCAACAAGAACAAACTGTTCCCCTTAATTTTGTACATTAAATACTGAAGGGAAATGGGTATCTCCAGTGTACCTAGATCCACCATACAAAGAGCTCCTCCTACAATAACTGCGAAAGAACAAGCACATTTCCACTCATGCTTTCACCCTGAACTCCCATGGGCTTCACTTTTGCAGGCAAAAATACTTTGAAGCGTATCCACCTTCCTGTGGGCTCCCTCTCACAGTGGGAGCTCAGCATCCTCCTCCCTCCAGCCCTTTACGAAGCCAAAGTAGAAGATCATCACAATGACAGCTTCCTCACCCTACATCTACCTGTCCCCTGAATGTCAGAGGGGCTTTTGGAACAGCTCTGGTTTTGCACAGGTTTAATATGGGACTGTAGTTTTCAACATTTTTTTTGATCTGTGATCCCTGGATAGCGTGACTAGTGGAGGTATAATCCCTATGTGGCAAACAGACATTAACCTGGAAACAGGCTTGTTTTTCTCAATGGATTTTCCCAAATCTTTGAGAAGTCATGTAGGCGTGACATCAGTGAAAAGCTACTGAAGGTGTTGCCATTGCAGTAATGGTAGACAGCATGAGGAGGTGCTGTTCCATGTTCTCTCTCACTTATTTGTTTGGTCTAACTCCCCTTGCATGTATTCAGACATGCAGTGCTGTTACATTCACATCTTTTTTATCACAGAATCACAGAATCACAGAATGGTTTGGGTTGGCAGGGACCTTAACAATCACCCAGTTCCAATCCCCCTGCCATGGGCAGGGACACAGTCCACCAGATCAAATTGCCCAGGGTCCCATTCAACCTGGCCCTGAACACTTCCAGGGATGGGGCATCCACAGCTTCTGTGGGCAACCTGTTCAGTGCCTTTCCACCCTCATCATGAAGAATTACTTCCTAACATGTAATCTAAACCTACCCTCTTTTAGTTTAAAGCCAAGTCCCCTTGTCCTATCCCTACACTCCCTGATAGAGAGCCCCTCTCCAGCTTTCCTCTTGGCCCCTTTTAGGTACAGGCAGGCTGCTCTGAGGTCTCTGCAGAGCCTTGTCTGCTCCAGGCTGAACATCCCCAGCTCTCCCAGCCTGTCTTCACAGGAGAGGTGCTCCAGCCCTCTGGTCATCCTCATGGCCCTCCTCTGGATCCTCTCTAACAGGTCTGTATCTTTCTTATGGTGGGAGCCCCAGAGCTGAACACAGTTCTCCAGGTGGGGTCTCATGAGAAGGCTTATGAAGGCTTTTGTTCCAGAAAAGACAGTGGGGCTTGCTGCAGGAGTTTTGCTAGTAGCAGAAGTTTGCTTTCTTTGGTGGCCCATCAGAGATAGCTTTAGAAGGAAAGTGGCACCCAGGGAACTATTGCAGACATGAGCTAAGATACTGTAAGCAAGGCATTGCCTGCATGCCCTCCGAGCACCAGTCCTCCAGGAGTGAAGTTTCTGTGCATGTAAAGAAATTCTGTATTACTTCTGAGGAGATCACCATTAAATCCTCAGAGGGTTGTACAGCATAGGATTGATTTGGGGACGAGAACAGAAGCCAAGTGCAAGAGAAAAGGACAGCAATACATGAAGAGAGATCATTTAGGAACCAATGAACATCTCAGAAAATCATCAGAAACACGAAGTTTGCCTGAGTACTTTTCCTTGGGTCTGCCGCTGGTCTTCACCACAGTGCTGAGCTCTCACACTTCCAGCTGATTCCTGTCCAGGAGCTTTATTCTGCTGGAAAAGAAGAGCTCCCTAATGCCCAGGATAGCAGTTGAAAGCTGATTGCCGGCCATCCAAATGTAAAACAGCCACTAAGTTTCGGATGCTGAGTTTTCTATTAGCCTCTGGCCATTTTATTCTTCCCATTAAAACAAACAGGTTGTGCCACTGACCTCAGTTAAGCCCACACTGAAGTCTGACCTGAGTTTATTTACACATTAAGTAAAAATGATGGCATTCATTCATAAGATTTCAACTGTACCTTTCGTATCAGGAATGAGCATAGCCGCAACATCCACAACATCTTATAAATCAGTCTCCTTGCCAACAATGTTTCCACCCTATTGCCTTAGACAAATTGGGTAAATTCATGGAGAGCAGGTATATAAACAAATGTTAAAGGTAGGAGGCTGGGTAGAGGGCATCCTAAATATACAAGCTGTGGATGCTGGGAGTGTGAAGGGAAAGTGGGCAGGCTTGGATGCTCTTCCTGACTGGCACTTCGAAGTGCCACTTTTGAAGCCAACACTGGGACAGGTGAATGGCTGGTCTGAGCCCCTTGGTCTTCACCTATACTCTTCTTTCTTTCCTGCTGGGATGTTCAAGGTGTAGCTAACTGACGTGATGCAGCCCTGCGCAGAGACAGTATGTGCTCTGCTACTCGCATTGTTTGCACAGGTGGAGTACCATGAGATCATACACCTTCTGGTACCCAAGCTGGCTTGCCCAGAAAGCAAGCCTCAGCTCTGCAGAGCACTTCGTGGCTTAGCTGCAGCTCCGCTTGGCCACAGCATGCATTGCCACAGCTGCCCAGATCTCTGGGTTACAACCTGTAGATCAGCATGGCCCAGAAAAGTAGTGCAGAAGTGAGGTCTCCAGCTGTGCACGCTGGGCAGTGTGTCAGGTGCTCCTGACGGCCCATGGCTCTAGAATAAACACACAGCTTTTATTTTTCTTGATGGAGTGTGTAGGCGATAAACCTGCCACTTGGCCAAATAAAAGAGTCTTGCTATGCTCAAAATCTGGACAACGCTTCAGAAACATTAAAGTGCTGCCCTGCAAAAATAGACAAAGTTTTGCTCTCACTGTCCTGTGTCTAATATAATCCTGTCAGCCCCAATGCTCTTCCTAAGACATTGTTTCTTGAATTCTTCAGTCTGTTCTCAGACAAATCTTTCAGTGCCACGAATCCATCTTCAGCAGCCCATGACTTGCCTCTCCAACTAATCTGCTGTCCCACTGCTGGTAGGCTTGCAAAAGCTACAAAAGGTGTAGTCATCCAAGGCAGACTCGGCTGCAGATAATCAACCCAATCCTGTTTAGCAGCAAGCTGGCAATGGCAAATGCAGGCACTTTCATGGTCCTGCTCCCCAGTGGGATCTACTCTTCCCTGGAGATTTTGACCCTTGACTGAAGACCCACTTCCTCTTGCTATTCAGTTGTGCAAGCAGGCCAAAGAAGCCCCTGCCCACCTACCTAGAAGTTTCCCTCTGTGAACCGAGATTAAAGAAAATCCTCACTTTCCAACCCTTTCTGGCATAACCCAATACAGAGTGTAACCAAAGTTGGCAGGGTTCCCACTCCTGCAATTCAGTGATCGTTCAAGAATTAATTAGGCAATAAAGTAGAGGAGATTCAGCTCATTTGATCTAACAGTTTGCCAGGGAATGGTGGCTATGGCTTCATCTGATATACATACCTTATAACTCAAATACTAATTCCAAATAGTCTCCAAAAATACATTAAAACCAGCTGTGAAATACAGTGCTGCCATAAACGAAACTGAAGAGAAAACTCTTTTGAAACCTTAGCCTTGAAAAGCATTAAGAGATCATCAGGTCTGCTTTAAATAAGTCTATTTATGTGAACTGTCAGAAGTGTAAGCTGTATATAATCAGAAGTCAAGAAGCTAGGACATCAGAGAGATCTCTGAGCTGTTCCCATCTTGATGGGAACAGACACAGAGATGCCCCCTGCCCAACTGGAGAATAAGCTCACCAGTAAAATTGTTAGGAGAGTAATTTTAGAAGAAGTTCAGTCAACTTGCTGGAGCAATTTCCTGATCCCACTGTAACAACTCCTTGCAAGGACAACACTGTTGCAGACTAAGGGTGTTCAGAGACGTCTTTTCCAGTATAATGGGGCACTCTCTTAACAGTGAAAATTGTTGTTGCTCTGTTAACCACAGGAGCTAAAAGGTTCTTTTTCTTTCCCCAAGTAGATTCTCACAGATGCAGAAATTTCTACCTCTTGCTGCATCCCAAACTCTGAGTTAGCCAGGAGCTGCTACTTTTCCCCTATTTGCTTCTGTTTGACATTTCCGCCAGGTAGCAGTTTCCAAAGTTGGGTTTTATCATATCATGCCTCTGGGAGGCAGGACTCTGGAGAAGACAGCGAGTCATCTTTCAATCGTTTTGCAAATAATACTTCTGTAGATAAATTAATACCCTTAAAAATTTCTCCGGAAAGTGACAAGAGCTGGGTAGGCTGGAGGCCAGTAAATAGAAATGTTGATCAACATTACATGTCCCCCGACCACAGCAATTAACCTTAGTTACACAGTTCTCAAGCTCTGCCTTGGTGACAGTCGTGTGGCGTATGTTATGTTTGGAAGGACTCCACGGTCTCACGAATGCATTATGAACTCACAGAAGATGAAGTTCTCCTCTAAGATGTATGAAGATGTTCTGTATAAACGATAGATAACTTCTTAGGGCTGAGCTGAATCAACAACATACATTATTATCTGGTTTATATTTCCATGTTGTTCAGCTTCTTTGTGAGACTACAGGGAAATGTTAACAAATTAATTGCATCCACTGCTAAAAGGGACTGTAAGAGCTGTTCTCAATCATCTGCTTTATACAGATATTGTGTGTAGAAGGTGGTGTTGTTTACTACCAGCTCTCATCTGTATTACCATAGCACCTAAGAGCCTCAGAAATGTAGAGGGCTGCGTTGCAGGGATACCATGAAGACAGAAAAAAAAAAGATCATCACAGTCTCAAAAACCCCTCTGAGGTGTTAATCCTTGAAGTCGACTTAAAGTGAAAAACAACGTAAATCAGCCGTTCTTACCTCTTTAAAACTTTCACCTTTTCTTTCTAGGTGAAGCTACGACTCAGAAGCTTTTGTTACTCATCTTCTGTCCTTTTAAGTTTTATCTGCAAGACACTAGATAAAGTTAAGCCTAAAACGGAGTATGTATCTTTTTATTTCAACTCAAACTGCATTGTTGGTGTGATGGTGTTACCTTGATAACATTGTGACATGGGGTACTTCGCATACATTGGGATCTGTATCCTTCTAATTATCCATCAACCAGATAAGCTTCAAGGGCAGGAATTTTCCAAAGGATCTGGAATGTAGGCAGCAGATAAACAGATAATATCCTAGTGAGGTATAAAGCAAACCAAATACGGCATTCTGAACTGTGATGGAGCTCTGTCAAATTGGAACACACAATATAATCAGTATATTAAAAAAGTAAATGAAGTAAATTGTTCGATTACAAGACACGCTTACTGCAAAGGCCCTGCTCATTTTTCAGCTAGGCAGTGTAAGTGCATTTTCCCTCTCTAGGTGCACAGGTTGCTGCTGTTAATGGGACTGGGTCAGTGCTCCATGCCTAGAGAGTGGTTTTCAACCTTGTAATCCACAGACCCTTGGAAGTCCTTGCACGGCTTCCAGAGGCTCTTGGAAGAGGATTATCAGCAGGCTCCCACCAGCTCACCGGTAGTCCTCACATCCATTGGAAAATGTTTTGGGAGGCCTGTTTCTTCCCCTCTTTCCCTAAGCAAAACTAAGCCAAGTCTTTCTGCCTGAAGTATGCCCTTCAGCTTCTGAAGATGGTTTGGGGCTTCAGTGAAGACAGCACAAGAAGGCCCTATATTTACCCAGGCAGACTGCTAACCGCCTTGAGGACAGGCTCAAGTCTTCTCATTCCGCTCTCCCTGGTAGAATATATTGTCAGGACTCAATAAACCACTCACCTTGAGTTTTTTGCATTTGCTGGCAAAGATCCATGATTTCTTTTGCTCATTATTGTTTATAGCAGAAAATGGAACATGAGGCAGCAGAGTTGCCCCTTACAAGGAAAAAACTGGGAATCCAAAGTGATCTCATGACTCCAAACAGAATCAGATGATAAGCCTGGGAAGCTTACCCAGCTGTAATGGTGCCTTGTACCAATCAACAGCTCAGGATTAGTAGGATTAAAGTAAATCTTATTTCTGGCCTTCCATGTCTGAATTTCAGTTTGGCATCTGGTCAACAAAGCAACTGCCTTTTGCAAGGTAGTGTGACAAATTTATTTTTCCATAAACATTATAAAAAAGAAAATGTTCTTGAAAAGTCTGTGAAGTGCTCTGTATTATCTATGGAGATGGTGCTAAAATTGGAGCAGAACGAAATGTTCGACTTTCATTTTATAACAGAGTACAACAAAAGCACATCTTGAAGTCACATGCTTACATCTGTTCAGGTGAGGTAGGAGAATCGTTTTCTTTTTGCTGTTGTATACATCTTCTCCTTACACCACACCCAAGCTCTCCAGATTAAATACTTAGTATTATTAATGTTCTTTTTTGTACCCTGGGTGTGTAATCACAGATGAGCGTTGGCTGACACACTTCAATTATTAGCCAGATGTGATGGGGAAAGGAGGTTCAAGGACATGAAAGGACACAGGTATGCCCAAAAGTGAAAGAACTGGTATTTTGCAGTCGCAAAGATGCTGAGATTGCAAGCTTTAAGCAAAGCATGAGGTTTCAGCATGAGCATGCCTAGGTTTTGAATGATCTTTGCCAGTAGTTTTCCTCTTAAACAGAGACACCATTTCTAAAAATGGCAGTTTAAAATCTGATTCTTCATTGTGTTAACTTCTCAGAATGATGACATTTCTTAAAGATGTCTCAGTGTTTTCCAGAAACTCTGATCTTTCTTGTGCTTGCGGCTAATAATTGACTCCTGCTCAGGTACCAAACGGAGGCATGCCCCATGTGCGGACATGTCCCATGTGCGGACATGTCCAAACCAGCATGCCGGGCCCGCCGCAGCTCAGTCCAAGCTCAAGAACAAATGAAATGCATTTCTCCTGCTCTCCAGGTTTCTCCTCTGCTCCATGGAGCAGCTGACTTTGATAAATACTAATGGCTAAAAAATACACAAAATATTTGCAGTAGGTAGGAGATGCCAGGTCTGCATTTTGGATGTCTCTAATTCCATCCTAATTTGGTAGGACATGGAGTATCTACTGCCTGAAACCAACAGACCTTTTAACCTATTCCCAGCAAAGTGTCACTCAGGATGATTAACAGTGGTAGGGGTTGCTCCTTGAACAGTAAAAGGCTGAAGTTTGTAATCCTTATGGACAGGGATTAATCTCTTCCCTTTGGGAACTATGCCTCCTCAATACTTTGCTCTCAATGCCGGTGGAGGGGAAGATACCTGCTCCCTGTTTTATGGCCTGAAAGTTTCTGAACTAGAATGTTTGTCATTAAAAATGACGGAGCTCCACCAGTGTCACTCCGATTTACAAGAGTGAAAGATCTGACCCAGTGAGTATGCTTATTTTGTTCGATTAAAACCATGCCTTTAAGAGTAGGTGCCTGCACGTAAGGTCTGCCTGCAGCTCTATCTGTCCCCTGTGGCTCAACGGCTGCTGCTGCTGCTGTCTTCTGGAAGCAAAGAGGAATAACAGCTTTTTAATCTGAATACAACCAGGTACAAAGATGGTGCAGTCGACAAACAAGGTATCATGTAACAGCGGTGCTCTTCTAAAGGGGTATTTTCAGTTTTATGCGAGTTTTGAGTCCAGAATGGAAGCTTTAGTGCAGGTCCGGTAAGAAATATAATACCAACAGTGAACTGTAGTAAACATCTTTTAAAGGGCGAAACTCAGGGCTTAAGTGATACTCGTGAAGATACAGGCCTACATTAATGTTGCCGAAGTGGGGTTAATGGGCCAGACAGTCAGCTGGCACAAAAGGAGCCTCGCTCAGTAGAAAGGCAAGAGTACCCATTTCGTTTATTGCTCGTCTTCATTAAACGACTCACCCATTAAGCCAGCAGGGGCATAGCACTTTCCCGCCAGTGCCTGTGGCTGGCTACCAGCTACTGATGTCAAAGGTTTATTAAGGGGGATAATCGAGGGGCCTCGGACAGCCGCTGGGTGGGAATCAGCCCGGTGTCCCCGAAGCCAGCAGAGCTGCGCCGCGACGCGCGGGTGTGCGCCCGGGAGCGGGCACTCGCTTCTCGCTTCACAGCTGCATTAGGCTCTTGCGAGGAAGATGCTAAACCCCGGGGAGGCTGGAGAACAAGGGGGCAGGTGCATGCATCGAAACGCACAGCCCCTTTCCCTAAGCCTTCCCTCCCTCCCCCAGGACATCCTTTGGTGGATCCCGGTGTGGGAGGATCTGGGACTTGCGGAGACCTCGCCAAGCCGCACCCCGGAGTTCCTCCGCTTTTCCATTTCTACTACAAGCGAAGGCAAGTTTGGGTGAAAAGGCTTAACGACCACGAAACGCGACAGCCGGGACTTGCAGGTTTCCAAACGGCACGGCGGGGGGAGCCGGGCCCGCCGCTGCCTGGGGACCCGCCCGCCTGCGGCGGCAGCGCTCCGGCCCCGCCTGGCCGAGCCCGAACGCCGCGGCTCTTCGGCACACCCACCCCCTCCTTTCGTTTCACTGCCTTGTTACGGTGTTAATCACCTGCTAATTTACTTCCTATAGCCCACACACTTTGTCTTTTCACAGCTTTGACACTGATGTGAACTGCTCCAATGTAATTCCAGTACATTCACCTGAGCAGTATGGATTATTCCTGGCACTTTTAGGAAGTGTTTGAACTTCCACAGAAGACAAATAAGAGGCTATTCTTCAACAGTGACCCCACTGGAGAGTAAGACTTCACCTTTGTTCTCCTCATCTAAGGTATTAAATTAATTATGGAGAGCAAGATAAGAAGCTCTCAAGAACAATTTGTGCTTTGCTAACTCACTTCATGTAACCTAAGACCTCATGCTTGATCAGTGATGTTGCAGTGAATTTTTAATGTGTTCTGCACATGGATTTTTCTGAACTGCCACTTCAGTTTGATTTTACTTTACAATGCGCAGTGCTGTATGCTTGTCAAGGCAGACTTGCAGGAGTGGAATTCTGTGTCTAGTTTTGAAATGGAAACAATATTGTTGAGACATTTTGCCTGTGGTAAGATTTTCAGTATTGTGACAAATGTTGAGATAGTAACAAATGTAGGTAAAGCTGTATGAACAAGGTTAAAACATGCTTTCTTTCTTCGTGCTTTTCCTTGTTCTTGACTGATTATCAAGGTTTTTTTTGAGTAAGTGACTAGATATGATTCCAAAAGTAGTATAGGTGCATATCTTCTGAATATCCTGGGTCCTGACATCACTCATTTGGGCACCGTTGTCCTGACACATCCTCCAGACAGCAGCCTCACTGCAACATCACTGCCCTGGCACAGAATGGAGCCCAGCGTAGTTAGCATGGATTATGCTGGAAAGAACCAGAGGGAGTGCTCTTGGTTCTTACTCAGAACACTTTCATTTGCCTGCACAGCCTTGGCTGCTGCTAAGACAGGTTCGAAAGGGTAAATATTCCTAATTAAGCCAAAGTAACAAGTGCACATATTATTTGGAAACTAACATAAATAACAGATGCAATAGCAGCCATGGAAAAATCCACATAGAACTGTTAGGCAGTACTTCAGATACAAAGGTCAGGTGTAAGGGTGTTGACATCATTCTTACAGGTGGAGCATCCAACCAAACTGCCATCCCAGTTAATGGAAAGGAAGGTGTTTTCTTGTTGAAGATAATGGGCAATGAATAGATGCTATAGTGCCTTCGAAAATAGTTTCCAGGTAGCAGAAATCACACATGATGATTCAGTACCACCTTCTGCAAACAGGTTATCCTGCTCACTCTTTCCACCTAGCTAGATTGATTAAAATCAGCAAGGTACTTTCTAAGCACTGTGGCTTTTATAATCCACTATGGCCACTCTTCTTTTCCAATAATATCCCCCATATACCTTATGCTCCCTCAAAATTTTCCAGGGGTCATTTTGTGTCTGCTATCCAGATGAGAAGAGCAAGAGAATCCAGGAAGTTCGCTGGAAACCCTATTATTGCTAATCTAATACAGAAGGTGGTGAAAATAACGTGAGCATATCTTGCTGCAAAAGGGAGATATTGGGGCCCAGGTTCACTCCACCTGACTCTTGATGTTGGTTTGTAACTGAAATGTCCAGGTTAGGAAGCCAGTGCCCCTATAAACCAGGGGCAGATACAAGCACTTTTAGAGCATGGTTCAGGTCTTAGCAAGACGGATAACTCACTAACCCACAAAATTAAGTAAAAAGTGAGTACAGGGGCTCTACATACTTTTGTTATTGTTCGTAATCACCATTAAGAGCGTCACCTTCAGGTAGGAGTACCCCTAGAGTACCCACCAATCTGTGCTTTTTTATGCAGCCTCTCTCCCCGCTCCTTATCCCCACCTGCTCTTGGGCCTCTGCCCACAGGAAAGAGACTGTGCCAGGGGGGTGATCCTGCAGTACACCCGACATCGTTTTATGGTCACTTACAGCGAAATAAATCTGTGCAAAGGGAATGAGGGCTACAATAAGTTACACAGCTCTACTCAGATCCCTTGCACTCAAGACGTAGCCTTTTTATTTCCAGAAATATTTATTTCACTTACTAACTTCTGGGTTATTTTTCTTTCAGCAATAAATATTCCGTAACACCCTAGTTGTTTTAAACCTTTCTTCTGGCAACAATTTAAATCTCCCGAGCTCTCTTGGTATCTGAACAGTATTATATTGGATTAAACTTTTCAGCAGGTCTTTTGACGCATCTGCGTAAATGTCAATAGAACTAGAGCAATAAGGGCCAATAAGAGAAGCTTCTGAAAATCAAGGTACTTGTGTAATGTCTTAAATGTGGACCTAGGGGGCTTTTGTGCCTGTTTTTTTTTTTTATTTTTTTATTTTTTTCCCTGACACAGTTGTATAATGTTTGTGATGCCTGTTTAATAATGCTGTATTAATCATATTTGATGCCATCAGCCAAACTCCACCTCCTGCTCCAGCTCCAACAGGGCTAGTTCAGAGAGCTTTAATTAAAAATATTTAATGGAAAATACCTGGTTATGTTACATGCTGGAGCAAAACAGACCATTTACCCTGGCCAAAATACTTACCTTGTCTGTTCACTTCTGTATTTGCAGGTGGCTTTAATACCATTTGTAACCGTGTCAGGTTTTCTGATATTAGGCTTCATCACTGTATATCTGATGCTATATATGGGGAAAAAATACACTTCAGAGAATTAACCTGTAAGTAATAAGGTAAGCTGCCTCTTGCAAGCAAATGCAAGTGCCTATATACTATATTCAAGATCTCAAAAACACTTTAAATTACCTTCTTCAGGACAGGTGCAAAGTGCTTAGAAAAGGGGGAGGCTGCACTGTGTCCCCATAAGAGAGTTATGTCTCACAATGTACACAGACACGGATCTCTGTCATTAATGGTAGGCTTCATGGGCTGATCTCCCCTGGCTTTTCCACAAGTTGTGAACTTCAGTTGTGCCATGGTTTGAATTTCATGCAGCTATATGCCTTTGCATTGAACTTATAAGCAAAGTTATTTTGAGTACATCTGAAAATGAATAGCAACAGGACAACTTTTTGGATGCTAGAAAACAGGAACAAGTTTCCTGGAAACTTTTGCTGCTACTCCATCATCTCTTATTGATTCGGGTGCTCCTTTCCAGGTTGCTAACTACTAAGGGCATCTTATGTCCAGTTATTTGACTTCAGGCAATTGGTTGCCATGGGAACTGTAAGACACAGCTTTGGGCGTCTTTGGGGCCAAATTCTAGGTGAAAGTCTCAGTGGGAAAATTGTCGTTGTGAGATAGCTGGGTTTTAAATCAAAGCCAAAGGAACTCAGCTTAACAAAGGACTTGAAGTGAGATGTGGCTGGTCTTGTCTCTTTTGATAACCAGAGACTTGTAACTAATGGAGGAGCTGGGATTAGCCATGGATAAAGCAGGAAAAAAAAAAAAAAAAAGAGCGACCTTATAAAGAAGACCTTAAAAGAGAGGGCATGTAAAAGCATCTCCAAACTGATGTAAGCAGGAAAGTGGTGGGGAGTGAAGTTTGCACGCTTATGGTGTTTTATTAACACAGTTGTTACCTGTGTGCAGATGTTCATGCTCTGCTAGACATCGCGTTGGCTTTTCTGGTTAGTACCTCTGATGTTACTTATAATAACAGCAACAAAAGCTTCCCCCCCCTCCCCCCGCCTTTAAAAAAAAGCATTACTTAACAGACTAGCTTTCTCAATAAAGGAGATATACAGCTTCGTGCAGGTTAGAGTCTCCTCAAATGCTGCTACATTTCAGTGCGTGTGTGAGGAATCAGGGAGCTCGCTCAGGCTGGCTTGAACAGATGGAACCTTAAGTCTAGTTGGGAGGTTTTTGTGCATTACCAAAACTCTTTTAATACCTCTTGTTTCTGCACCTGCAGGAAATACTGTGTCGTCTGCCAAAACCCAAATTTCAAGGATTAGCTAATAACATTTTCTTTGAAAAAGAGAGCTGATTCTTAACCGGTATCATGAGTCTTTGAAGTCTCTGTAATCTATTTTCTCTGGCTGCTTTTAATGAGCCTTTGAATTTTGAGAGAGCCTCTGCACTTTTTCTTTCTTTCATTCTTTAAATTTGCTGGGGGAAGGGGATACACAGTCACTTTTCTCCAAAGAATTTTAAAAATTCATTATTGCAAATAACTTTCACAGTATCCTTTAAGTGCATCTATGGTAAATAAATCACAGCTTTGGTGGTTTCTCCATCCCAGAGGTTAATGAGATGTAGAAGAAAATCCCAATTAACTCATATCTGAGTTTGGGTCTCTTTTCTCATTATTTAGGCCAGCTATCGGTGGAATTTCTTCTGATTCTTCTTGAAATCCTATTCTCTGCACTACTCTGTGTTCTTTATGGAGTGACTACATGGATGCCCATGCTGTGGTTTCAACAATGTTTACAAAATTAGCAAAGCTAATATTAAACTAGTTAGCTTTGTAGCAGGTCAGGAACGGCAGCATGGAGCTCAAAAGTGACTTTTGGTGTCAACTTTACAGTGGGTTTTAAGTAAGCTCACTGATCCCCATGCCACGCTTCACCCCTTGCTGTGAGCGCAGACATAGGCTGGCTTGTCTAGCGTGAATGCCCACTGACCTTCCCCTACTTCACGCTGTAGCAGTTCATTTGATTCCAGTGCGTACATTCCCACCATCCACCAGACACGACTCTCTCCAGGCAGGGCAGCAGCTCCTCGCCCAGCTCGCCCACCAGGAACACGCGTGTCGGCACGTGCCGCGGCCGCGCTGGCGCTGGCAGATGCCTCACCTCCCCATGACGTGCAGGGCTCCATCCCCGACCCAGCCCGGCCGCATCCAAGGAGCACCCCAGGGGAGCGCAGCAGGTGGAGGGGGAAGGATCTGTCGCTTGGGGACTCGGCCTCATGAACGAACGCTGCAGTCCCACGCTGGGGACATCAGCCTGGCTCCGCAGTTGCTCCTGGAATGCTCAGCTTGGTTCTGCAGGCTGTTTTGACCGGCAGCCCAGGTCTCCCTCTCCATTTCTGTGCGACCACAACCACAGACTTGCTGTCGACGCCTCCAGACACGGGAGAGCAGGCCCCGGCCTGTGCAGCCTCTTCGTTAGTGCTGCTTGAAGCCATAATTATATAATGCAAGAGTGTTTTCCTCCTGCCAGCAGACAGAGTTAATGTACAAAATCTGAAGTAGTAATTTTAAGTATATTGCAGCTCAACTGCAAACAGGATAGGGCTGATTTTTTTTTTTTCTGTACACAACAAACAGAGCCCATTAGGCAGAGCACAGAAGGAGTAGACATAAATGTGGGTAATATGTGGTATAATAGCTCTGTTTATCCCTAAAATAAATGTAGATTCTAATGACATCCCATTATTTAACGTGTTTCTGTATCTCTCTCAAACCCAAAAATTATCTTTTCAGTTCCTCTACCATATTTTTCTTGTTTAAGAGCAGATGACTAATTATGCTTCTATAAACTTTGTTTGCCTTTGAAACGGTAATCACTTACTCTGTCAGACTTTTCCTATTATGGTGCATTTTCAGAGCACTTAAAGTATTACTTGTTAGTTAAACAAAACAGGGAGCTGATTTGACTGGCCATGATGAGACCACAAGTTGTCTCAGACTAAGGATGATTTATGCCAGAAGAAACTTCTTCCGAAATGCCAGGCCAGTGCTGGCCACCACCTCGTGCCAGAGCTGCTCAGTCTGCAGAAGAGCACCCACCGGCACGCCCTGCTTCGCTGCAGGAGTTAAAACACCAGCGTTTGGGGTGCCTTCCCACCCCGCTGGTGGAGGGTTGGAAGCACTGCCAAGCCACTGCGTGCGTAAAGCTACTCTTTTCGTCTCCGTTGTGGACAAAGATATAGAAGAAGGAATTAGCCCACCTACTAAGCAATTATTTATCTTTTGTTATTTTGATTTCTTTCAAAATCAAAGAGTTACTCCTGGCAGACAAACTTTTATTCATAATGGAAATCATACAGATGGAATGAGTACGTGCAGGGCAGCATGAGCTTTTGCATTTACTTGCCCCAATGGCCTTCAAATCTGATTTGCTCTTTTTTTTTTTTTTTTTCTTTTGGACCCCTGGAGCTTGGACTTTCTGATGAATTAAACTTCAGCCACACTGAGCTGGAATATGGCCTGCAGACCGCAGGCCAGAGCTTGAAATACCCAGACAGGCTCTCCCGCACCAGTCTTTAAAGGTTAAGCGAGCCTGATTCACTCCCAGTCTTCCTCTGCTGGAATCCAAACCAGAGGGAGCCCAATGGCAGGAGCTTGCCTAAAAACTCCGGATGATGGCTGATGGCTGACACACGGCTTTGCAAGCAAACCTGTGACTCGGACCTACCTGACTCCGAAATGCAAGGCTAGCTTACTCACTGAGTGCGGCTACCCAAGCAGCACCAGGGCTGGGTGAGACAAGGTCGCACCACAGCACAGAAAGACGCAGGTGAGCTGAACACCCAGCTCATCAGCACTGGAGTTGCTCCCTCGGGGGAAGCAGTGGGAAGCACAGAGGCACCAATATGACCTGGCCTTTCCCAGAGCAGCCTCCTCCTCACCTCCTTGCTGTGAGCATAAGGGGTGGATCTGGCCTTCTAGTGGTCTTGTTTAGGTGACTTGAACTGCAAGCTGGTGGTTTTTTTGTTTGGTTGGTTTTTCTTTTTTTCTTTTTTCCTTTTCCTTTTCTTTTTTTTTTTTTTTTCCCCCAGGGAAGAGTCTGAAACAAAGAAGAGAGGGACAAACACCAGAGTACAGAAACTTGAAATTACTTCCACATTTAGACCACATGATAGAGAGCTAGAACACATTCAGTGTACAATCAGCATGTGCCAAATTATTTTGGGAAGTGGAAAAACGCTTGTTGTTAATATTGAACAAATGATCATTGGTGGATGATGGCGTTTTCACCTTCTGTTCCCAATAAATCTTCCTTTTGCTACACTAGTGTTGCTCCTACTGTTCTGATGCAGGCAAAGTGTCAGCTGAGGTCAGCCAAGTCCTGACTGAAGACTACAGACTGGGCCTGATGTGCACAAACTGCCTGACGCCAGCAGGCAAAATTAAAGAGAGCAGTGAAAATGGCCGCCACGTGCAGGTTAAGCCCCCACTGCTGACAAACCAAGTGTAATTAAGGAGTCAGAGCAACAAAGAGGGTGGATGGATCTCACACTGCAAGGAAAACATCTTCTTTCTCCCTTATGCTTCCCTTCAGTGAATTCTGTTTCTTCTTAACAAGTACAGATAATTTTTGCCTGCTTCTTCTTTTCTCAAGGTTTCTTAAGGTATAACCGTCTCTGTTACCTTTTGTCATCTTGAACGTTCCCGCTTGCTCCTGTTGAGATCAAATTAACCGCTCCCTCTACCTATCCTGCAGACAGGCTGAAGACACAGGCAGTTTTGCCCTACACTTCCCACGGCAGACTCGAGTTTGACTTTGCCATCTGAAGACGCACCCACCAGCCCCCTCCTGGAGCAAGGCAGCACCACCCGTGCGCAAGAGCCCGCGGTCGCTGAAGTCCGGCTCTGAGCGGGAGGCCGCTGCCGCAGCGCGGTCGCTCCGCTGTGCTGTCCTCTGCTGTGGGGCCCAGGGCAAGCACCCCAAATGTCCTGTGCATAACTCTCCTTGCCTGAGCCAACAGACACAGAAGCAGTATTCTCTAGGACAACGGTGTGGATGCTTACACTCATCATATTATAGCAGTTGGAACTCTTTAATGTTTTTCTGCGGGACTCTGAAGTTTACCAGCAATTCCTGACTTCATTTTGATTTGATCTTGGATTCTTTGCACATTCTTAACTGTTATTATTTGTAAAGGCATAAATGATAATATTTAAACAGCTGTCTTTTTTTGCTCCTTGATGTCTCCCAGTGCTAGCAGTTGATACCCTTTTCCGGGATGTATGAATGTGAAATTAATATCGATATCATTTGCTGTTCAGTAGGATGCTCCTGTGAGTTTTTTTCCTGACTTGCAATGCCAGGTAATACTGTTGGAAAGTGCTCAGCAGATGTGCACTTAACATGAACTTGCTAGAGAGATAAGGAAGTTTCCTTATTAAAACAGACATTTCTTACTAATAAAACTCAATTATCATGTCACCCTTGTCTTAAGGCACATTTTAAAGAAAGTATCAATTCAACAATCACTCTGCAGTTTGAAATGTCATCCCTACTCTGATTACAAGTAAACTCTGTAACAACTGTAATTAAGAGAGTTTGTCGAAAGGGAGTTAACTTTCAGGTTTTAATTGTTTTGCCTGCACTACATGATTTGCAGCACCTTGTCTAGCCCAATTATTCATTTTGCTACAGGTACACACAGTCCTGCAGGCCCTGCATTTTTCCTGCTTTAAACAGTGACTAAAATGGTGGGGTCATAGTTTAAGAGTGAAGAGGTTTATGATAATACAAATATTAACAAGTACCAGAAAAAGCAGTAGCAGAGAATGCAAGCTGGTGACAGCACACGCGTGGCTGGAGAAATCCATCAGGACAGGAAAGAGAGATTAACACTGAGAAACACTTGCTGCTCTGATATCCGTACACCTCCTCACTGGGAAGCGGGAGGAAGGTTAGGAAACAGCTTTGTTGAGATTCACAGAATTATTTTTCTCAAAGAGCAGTGAGGCAAAAGGATGCCCAGGCCTGGTGGATAAGAGAAAATTCAGTCTGCACAGCATCAGTGTAATGGCAAATGGAGAGCAACGGTCTATTAGTGAGTACTGTAAGAGATCGTGGTGGCAAGGATGAACGGGGAATATTTATCTCTGTCCACACCTATTCATGTAGCAGCTCCTAGAAGAGACTCAAGGTCTCCTACCTGCTTTGCAAACACTTGTATAGCTGTTTGTGCCGATAGAGTCATATGGAAGTAGCAACTAGAAGCGAGAAGTGTGCCTTAGTACGTCAGAGGTGTTGCCTTCAAAGGTCAGACGACGTCGAAGGAGGAAATCACCTTGGTGTCCAGAATAGAAGGGTGTTTTCGTGAATGCAGAACATGCTGTGTAAAGCTGAGTTACCAGCATTTTGCCTGACTAAGCCATTCAGCAAGCCTCTTCAGCAGAAGTATTTCCCAGCTAAAATTCTGGTTTGGACATGGTCTTAACATGTTCTCACTGAAACAAACTGGCAGGGCTGTGAGACCTAAATGAGCAGGTCCAGACTCACAGCGGACTGCCCTGACTGTGCTGCTTTCCTGGCTAATGGGCTTTTATTGTTAATGTGGCCGTGGTGTGATCAATGGATGTCACTGTCTGGTCTAAGTGCAGAATGGTAGCTGAACCTTGAAGAGAGTTTCTTGTTGCTAGCCTGAGTGGGTACAGGTTTAGTAACATGCTGCCTGTGACATCTTCGCTGGGAATAAATACGTGATACACTTAGGGGGGCTAGCATCGGCGATGACAGATGCCACATTATGGTCAAAAGGCCACAACTTCATTAATATGATGCCTAAAGGCATCTTCCTGACAGCTGTGGAAAGAGGAGGAAATGACAATAGCCCGAAGCACTCATCAGCCTCTCCTCCCTTTTTGGCACTGCAGAGCAAGACGTACTGCAGCAGGCCAGAGCAATCCTGCCAAACCGGGTGAGATTGCCTAATCCCACCTCCCTGTCTCCTGTACTGCACTGCATCAGGGAAGCGCTGATTCCTTCTCATCTGTCAGCGGTCCTGCCCTCCGCCTCCATCAGCATGAATATCCCCTGGCTGGTGGCACTCTAAAATCATACCTCAGCAAGGATGTCAGCAACAAATGCAAAGCGGGGCATGAACACAGCTGTAGTATGGGGGTAGGGGCTGTGAAGTTGCACAGCAGCTGCTGTGTTTTATGACCAGGGGCCTGCCCACCACCAGCAGTTGATGAGAGGTCAAGGAGCAACTTTCTTGTAGCCTTGTCACCCGCTCTGCCACCCCCATAACGTACGCGTCTCTGAAGCAAACCACCATACAGTCTTTCACTGCCGTGGGTAAAGCCAATGCCGTCCACAGCAGCATCCCAACCTAAATTCAGTGCAACCAGCGCAGGGAATACAGCTCACGCACATGCAGGAAAGCAGCACAGTCCATCCGAAGGCTTTTGCTGCAATAAATGAATGAATAAGGAACTGTTTCACAAACTTACCTCTGTTCATGACTGGTACTCTTTCTGACATGTCTTGGTCTCCGAGGTCTGCGTGTGTGCCGTGAAACCTACTGATGCAGAAGGTTGGTCCGCGCTGGTATGTTCACAAATGAGCACCTTGGGGAATAATCTTGAAGTTTAACTTCAGCCTGGGAAGCTCTGCTGCCTGGGCTTCCCCTGCAGTCAGGGCAGAGGGACAGGCTCATCTGGGGGGCGCTTCAGAGCTGAGGTAAGTGTCCAAAATCCTTCATGGGAGAATTTTTCCCTCTCCTCTGGCTACAGAGAAAGCACCCAGAGACCTGTCCCCTGAAGCTGAGGTTAACCTTTGGGACTACTCCTCTCTATTCCTACCTCTATTGTCGAACAGACAACACCAAGAGCAGTTCTGGGGACAGTTGAGAACCTGCTGAACTTGGGGTTGTGCCATCCAGCATCACTGAAGGAAAAGATTTAGTAGGTGTGTGACTGGGGAGAGGCATTACCTGACCTCCTGACACCTGCAATGATAGAAGCTGTGTTCAGGAACCAAAGGAAACTGAGATGTGATCTCCACGTATCTGATGGAAAGTGCTGAAGCCCCACACCCAAGCTGTGTATGGAGTCTGCCAGTGAGTCAATCTTGTTTGCTGCATTTTGTAGTGCGGCTGGGAAATGAAAAACTAAAAAAAAAATGGCAATAACTCGACGGAGGGAAAGATGGAAATGCAGCAAGACCTCCAAAATGAAGGTATGCTCACTATGGTGGAGATTCACAGATGTGGCAGGACCTGCCTCTTTTGAACAAGTTAACTCCTGTTTGACGTTGGCTTTGTTGGCCCTGTATGCACTGCTGCGTGCTGAAGTCACACAGTCGTCACGGTGCCAATGGTGTCCCGGAGAGGAGCTGTGCCTTTCCAGGCCCCGGACAAGGAGAGAGCTGCCGACAGACCAGGGAGCCAACAGTAACGTGGAGTGGTAATAACTGCCGGGGAAAAGTAAGGGAAGAGCAAGCACTGGCTTCTGCTAGCTTTGCTGAGGAAGAGGATGAGTAGGAATATGCTGCAAGAACCAGAGTTTTTTATGAGGGAAGGAAGAGAGCTGAACAGGACAGAGGTTATGAGGACTCCTGTCCTACCCGAGCTGGCAGATGACAGTAGCAACCAGGAGGCTGCAGTAAGGCACAGAAATCCTGCCTCTTTCAGCTTTCACCTTTTACGAATGGCCCAATCCAGTGGCTCATTGGGATGCCTGAGAGCGATGTGGGATGAGCAACTGACAGCTGCTTCCCTAAATGACAGCTTTTATCCCCGCCTGGTGAGGGCTATAATGCTGCTTCCAGTAGGTTTGACTCCCGTGGTCCTTTTCTTGTGATCCCACACCAGTCTGGATGGCTGCTGCTCTTTCTGTAGCATTGGAACTCAGCCTTCCCCATCCCATTTATGAATCTCAAGTGAAATATTAAAATACCTTTCAGTGGATTATAAATAATGTACTATGTCTCCCACAGGTGGGAAGAGCAGTACTGTCCGTGCTTCATTACGAGGGGTAAAAGCCACCCTGCTGTGGAAGAAACTCTGGCATAGGGGGTACAAACGCTCCAGTGATTTTAACAGGTCCAATAGGTCCTATTAGCTCTGCTTGAGCACTGCCCCCCAGATCTGCGACAGCTCTCACATCCCTGCCCACTGCCCCTCTGTCACACCCAAGCTGCAGCTGCCCGGGAGGCTCGGGGACGTGATGCTGAGACAGGGCAGGCAGCAGCAAGCGCGGTGCCCTCCTCGCCCCGGGCACGGGGCAGGGAATGCTGACTTCAGGCTGAGCTAGAAACCTGAGGGAAAGAGCCATGCAAAGCCTGCACGGTGGTGCGGTCCATGCCAGAGGCACGGTGTTAAGGCACACAAACTGTCCATGTCAAAAGCTAGCAGCGGGGCCAGCAAAGTTGATCGGCTCAGACTTGGTGCTCTGCAAACGCGACCGCACCTGCCTGCAGAGCTGAGCTTGTCCCGGAGGCAGGCCCCTGCACTCGCAGAGCCCTTTGTAAGTGCACCGCCGGGCTGGCCGTGACTCTCTCCACGGCACGGATGTCTGCAGCTTGGGCTGTTTGACCACAGGTAATTGCAAGCCTACCGTACGTGGTCATGTAACGACAGACCGCATCACAACACACGTGTGCAAGGATGAAAAGGTCAAGTGGGCAAGCTTAATCTAACGTTTCCTAACTGTGGAATGCAGCTGTTGCGGCTGCCCTTCTGTGGCAGCTTGCTCCGTGGCATCCGCTCTGCGTTATTTACCACCTACAACCTACGGTTCACGTCTAATTTCCCGCCCGCTCGTTGGACACCTGCGGCTTTCAGGACTGTGGATAAGCACCTCGGAGGTCCTGCGCCAGTAGCAGCGCTCCTTGTCCGACCGCAGCCCGGCTCACCCCGGACGTCCCCTGAGCAGGTGGCGTTGGCCGTGCCGTGCCCTGCCGTGCCCGGTGCGGTGCCGGTGGGCCGCCGCCTGCCGCCGCGGGGGTCCTCGCCGAGCGACTGCTGCCCTGGGGCCCCTCTCGGCTCCTATCCCACCTTCTCCACCTGCGCACCGCTCCCGCCGCGGGGCTGCCGGCGGGGCGCCGGGCAAGAGGCTCCCGGCGGCTCCCGGCGGCTCCCGG